>SKCR01031504.1:0-67385 GCA_019454045.1 Zanthoxylum bungeanum | reverse complement strand
CTTTATCACATAGTTAATTTGTACAACAACAAAATTTTCTGTACAAATAGTGATGCCATGGGTCATAATTGTCCAACAATCTCCCACTTGGACTATAGCCAATCACTCAAGTGTCCTACACCTGAACTATGTATGGGTCACTCAAACTTCTGCTGAGAAACAGATTTCGTCAGCGGATTTGTAAGATTATCATCTGATGCGATTTATTCGATCATCACATCGCCATGATGTATGATCCGACGAATCAGATGAAATAGTTGAAGTATATAATTGGATCATTGATGAGACCATTAATTCTTTAGCATGTGCTGTAGCCTAGCTCAGCTGCTAACAGAACTACTCATAATCTAATTAGGAATTTTACATATCCAAATTTGCTTCTTTTGCTGCCTCAGCTGCAGCAATATTCCGCTTTTATTGTTTATTCGGTAACAGTATCTTGTTTGGAAGATTTCCAGCTCACTGTTCCGTTATTCAAACTATATAGTACCCTTATTACGACTTATAGTCATTTTTATCGGTTTGGAAACTTGCAGCGATGAACCCAGTCACTTCAAGTTTTCCTTCTCCATAGCTTAAGAAAGCATCCTTAGATCATCTAAGATACTTAAGGATGTTCTTAACATCAATCCAGTGACTATCACTTGGATTGGCCTGATTGTGACTCCATATGCTCAAAGCATATGAGACACCGGGTTGCGTACATATTTTTGAATATACGAGTTCTCGGAGAGTGCCAACAACTTTTAGATCTATCCCAGTAGATCCTTATTCCTAGAATAAAGGTTGTCACTCCCAAGTATTCTATGGAGAAATATCATGAAAGCCAAGCTTTCACCGATTGTATTATGGGAATGTCATTTCCAAGAAATGATATGTCATCATCTTATAGGACAATCATTGTCAGTGCGCTCCCACTAACCTTCTTATATACACAAGAATTATATTCGTTTTGAATTAAATCATATACCATTATAATCTTATCAAAACGTTAGTTCCAAGAACCCGATGCTTGCTTCAATCCATAAATGGATTGATTTAACTTGCAAACCTTGTTTGCTTGTTTTGGTACAACAAAACCGTAAGGATATTGCAAACATCCTCCAAAAGGTTTCCGTTTAAGGAAAGCGACTTTGACGTCCATGTGCCATATTTCGTAAATGAATATGTAGCATTAGTAAGCATTATCTGAATGGATTTTATCATGGCAATGGATAAACGTTTTCGTCGTAATCGACACTATGTTGATGACGATACCTTTTCTGTACAAGACTAGCTTTGTACATTTATATGTTGCCATCCATGTATGTCTTCCTTGAAGACTCATTTAGTAGTAACAGGCACAATGCCTTCAAGTACATCAACCAGTGTCCAAACTTGGTTGTATACATGGAATCCATTTCGGACTTCATGGCACTTTGCCATAATAGGGAGTCGATACCTTGTATCACTTCCTCATACGTAGCCGGTTTGTGTTCCCCAATAAGATTGACATCTTTACGAGGTGAGATCAGAGACCCATACCTCCCAGGTTGTTTTCTGACTCTCTCCGACTTACGCGGTTCTTGTGTATTCGAAGTTTGTGGTACAATTTCATCCATGATGAACTGTTTGTGTTCCGTTAAAGAATCAGTGCCTGGAACAGTATTACTCCGATTTTCATCGAGTTTTACTTTCCTCCCACTTACCACTGCATATAGGTATTCCACTTAGGAAAACCGCATGGAGAGCAACAATTATATTGTTCTCTTGTGAGTTGTATAAGTACTATACTTTGGTTTCCCTAGGACAACCTACAAATAAGCACTTATCCGATTTGGGTTCTAGTTTGGTATCATCCAAACATATGCCCAGCAATCCCAAATCTTCAGGAATGAGAAAACCTGGTTTCTTTCCTGTTCATATCTAATATGAAGTCTGTCTAACAGATTTTTCATGGAATCTTATTCAAAATAAGTATTGCACTATTTAAAGCGTATCCCTAGAAGGAAATTGGTAGCTCAGGGCGACTCATCATTAACCTAAATATGTCCAACAAAGTTCGATCTCTTTGTTCGGACACACCGTCAAATTGAGGTGTTTCGGGAGGAGTCCACTATGAAAGAATACCATACTCTTTCAAATAATGGAGAAACTGATTACTTAAGTATTTTCCACTACGATCTAACCGTGACGGTTTAATACTTTAGACGGTCTGTTTGTCTACTTCGTGTCGAAACTCTTTGAATTTATCAAAAGTTTCTGATTTATGTTTCACAAGAAACACATAACCATAACGCGATGCCACATCCGTAAAGGTTGCGAAATATTCATATCCACCTCTAGCCTAGCTAGATATGGGCCCACTTACATCACTATGAACGAGGGCTAACAGATCGGTGGCACTTGCACTTTTACCAAGTAAAAGGTGTTTTAGGCATTTTGCCTAACAAACTAGATTCGTAGACATTATTTGAATTAGAATCAAATTCGTCCTAGTACCCACTCTTCGAAAGTGTAGATATACGAGTCTTGTTAATATGTCCCAGACAACATTGCCACAAATAAGTCTTATCTGATTAATTCAGTTTGAGCTATTTGTTTGTCATGTTATATGTTTGAGATTCATTTATATTCAAAATATAAATAATATTATTCACATCTAATGTGTTTATCTCAATATCATCTTTATAAATAAAACACTTAGTGTTCTAAAATATAAAGGTATACCCGCAACGAGTTATACTAGATATAGAGATAATATTTCCAGGCAAACTTGGTACATTATAACAGTTTCCTAATTTAAGTACATGCCCCAATGGCAGTTCCAAAACTTAGGTTTCTATGGTTAAAACAGTGACTCTCGTCCCGTTTTCGACTCGCAAGTAGATCTCATCTGAATTCAGTCTCCTACTAATCAGCAGATTCTGCACATCAATACATATTTATGTACCATATCTAGTATCAAAAATCCAATTTTGAAACTAATAGTGAACATGTTTATGACAAACATACTTGAAGCCGGAGCCTTGCCCCGCCTTCACTTCCTTAATGTATGCCTTGTCCATACGGCAGTCACGCTTCAGTGACCCCATTTGCCACATTTTAGGTAGACATATTGGGATATGTCCTTTGTCTTCCTAGAAGACTGTGATGATTTTGCCTTCGCCCATTTTAGAAGCTCTGGCTCCGCCTCCTAGAACATAGCCATCAAGTCTCCAAGAGTTTACTCATGGTTCATAATGAACCTGCCCCAGCTTTTGGGTAGAGACTATAAGATCAAATCTTTAGTAGTCTCGGCCACGTAGGTAATGTAAGGGTTTTTAGGGGGTGAATCCGGTAACGCAGCGGAAGCGGTGAAAATCCGATTTTCAGATTTCAAAACTTTTTTCTCGGATTAATTAAATAAACATATTTATTTAATATTCCAATAATCAAATTATGAAATAAAATTCAATAAATCATATTTAAGTGAATTTACCAAATTACCCTTGCTTTGGTATTTTGTCCATTTTAGTCCGAAATTGATCTAATCAATTTTGAATGATTCTAAATCATTTATAAGATGAACTTATGATGTTCAAAACACCAAAAGCACCAAAATCCCCAAATTCTTACATCAAGGCCGAGAGCCTCACTAAGGTTCCAATTGGAGCACTTTGTCATTTCATGCATCAAAACACATCAAGATGTAATCCAATGAACATGAAACTTTATATGCATCATATAAACACACAAATACACAATATATATGAAAATCCCCAAATTTGGAATTGGTCATGAACCCTAATTTTTCAATTTCCACAAATTGGACAAATTAGATCAAATACATTAAATCAATTACTTCAATCATCATTCTTCCATCCAATCCAAGTCTCAACACAATGAAACAACTCAAGATCAAATCTAGGTCATTTAAGAGTGGGTCAATAACTCTAGATTAGCAACATGGTTTCCAAAACCTTAAAAGAAAGCTTACAACTACAATAGTCACAACCTTCCTTCACATACATGCTCAACACTTTCAATAAAAATTTCCATCATCAAAACACAAGAAATAAAGAAAAGAATAACTTAAGAACATCACAAGATGTTGCCTAGATCCTAAGGAACAATTTCCTTTCTAATAGTAAGTTTGAAAAACTTACAAAATCCAAGCTTTTCTTTAGCTTTTTCCTTTTCTCCTTCACTTGCTTCCTTAGTTTCTTTCAATGGAGTTTTATGAAAAGTGTATTAGGTTAACCAAATGAAGATGAAATGAAAACAATATATACTTGTAATAATTTGCCCTTGGCCGAAAATCACAAGCATTTACCAAATTATTTTCATTTCAATTTCATTTCAAAAACATGTTATCAACTTGCATAAATATCTTAATACAACTTTATTAGATATTTATTTAAGTCAACAAAGGCAACTAATCATCATTTACTTAATATATCCTAATGTAAGATATTTATATTTTAATTAATTTAATCATTTAACAATTAATTAATCAAATACAAATATATTAAATATATGTATAATATTTACATTTAATATTAAAAAACATATATTCATTTAGGATATAAGTCAAATAACTCATTTTGACTATTAATTAATGTGTATTTAAATTAATCAAGTATTAAATGTAAATACACAATAATTAGGCAAATGACTATCTAGTCCCTTTAGCACGTATCTTGCGTTTAACCTTTAAACGACTTTATAAATAATCAATATTATTTATTAATGTTGCTCTAGTGCTCTACGAGTATGTTTCATTATTGAGACTCTCTAGATTCAGGTATATCCGTCACGAGATCAAATTTCGTGTCCATAATCTATCCACCCGTAGATTATGACGATCACTGATAATCTCGCTGAATCATACAGGTCGAGGTCATGGCAAATGTATAATTCCTCCGTCACAGGTATCCGGATAAATCCCAGAGATATAGATGTAAACGTCAAATCTCTATCGGGATTATCCAGTCGACTATTCTATTAGCAATCTCTAAAAGATTGTTTAGAACTAGCTTCTAAACTTTACCACGGGCCCATGGTTTTATCTGATTGCTAATCATATGGACTACCTATGCTCTGATACACAGAACTGACAGATCATATCTTGATACACATAGGACACCCTGAGGATCTATCTACACCCAACGAACAGGCGGAGGTCTGATCTAAATAGATCGGTGACGTGACTGCCGTCTAAGTGTAGAAGATGTCTCATGTGCCCACAATGGCATCTCAAGTCTAAGAATCACAAGTGCTACTCAACCCAAGAAGATTCTTATTGACGCTGGTGTACCATCCATTAAGAATCTTCGGTGAGTCGTTCAGTGTTTATCTGTTATAAACACCTACACGTCTATACTAGTCTCCAAGACTTATGGTTCATTGAGAAACCATTGGAATCATATATTCCAGTATACGACATGTACCGGTCTCAACGGGTTTACTATACTGACCAAGTAGTGTAAACTTTGACCAGGAACAGTCTGAGAATGACAACGTCATGATACATCTCAATGTCCGTTGCGACGCTTTTGCAACTGTATCATGACTAATCAGTCTATGGTCATTACGTCTTTACCATATAGAAAGATAGATTATATTATAGAAACTGCATATATTATTCATAATAATAATGTTTTACAGAAGTATTCAACAGAAATACAACCGGGAATTGGCGCTCTGAGCACCAACCCCAACAGGTAATGCCCAGCTAACTTAGCTGATCGATATCAGCAATCATCTGCGACACATAGTGCTCGACAGATGTACCCTCTAACATTCGCGAGCGAAAGAGCATCTTTTGAAATTCGTACTTCTAAGATCTAAGGTTAGATCTATAAAGATCTTTAATTTCAACATCAAGGTATAAGGATCTAATCCTTAGTTTTGACGACAAAATTAAAGTGTCATTACATTAAGCATAAAAGATTGAGCACTAAAGTTATCATCACCATGATTCTTCCAAAACTCATGCTCCACTATTTGCTCAACTCCGGGCTCAGGCCCGAGATGTTTCTCTATCAAATAGAATACCTTCTCAGTTCCCAGGACTATCCTGAGGTTTTATTCCCAATCTGAAAATTGGAGCCGTTTAAAGACATTTTCACCCAGGATTATGTTTCAAACGCTAATTTTTCAGTTATCTTGATTCCAATAGTCCAACAATCCAATCAACGATTTCGGGTACAATCAAATATAATGATTACTATAGTCTAACTATATAATCAACTACTATTTGATTGATTAAAATTCAAATATATTGATTACTATAATCCAATTATATAATCAACTATAAATGAAGTAGTTTGAATACAGTCCAACTGTTTAATTAAAACAACAATTAAATATTAGTCCAACTAATATATTTATATTTAATTAATGACGAAAAATGAAATGAGCGCGTATTGGCAAGTATCTAAACAAAATTACAAATTTAATACTTACCTCCCACTATTTTTCGGCGAGCCTCTAACCCTCTGTTGAGTACTCGGGAAACCTAGTTTCCTAGTGGGCTAGGATCCCGTTAAATAACACACAACCTTGACTTTGGCCAACAAGCTGTATGATATTTAACTAGGTAGATCTATAAGATTAATTGGATTTCATCCAATTCATAGATCCAGTAGGTGGACATCCAAGTCCGAAACATATATCCAATATATGCCAATATATCCAATATATTCCCTAACCTTTTTCCTCTGAATTAACTAAGCCTTGGCTTTGGCACAACAAGCTTAATGATTTCAGTTAAGCGGGACCCATTGACTTTGGAAAGCTTCGTAATCGATGTCGATGGACAAGAAGTGATCTTGACTTTGGCCAACAAATCACAACTTGGACAAGACATGTGATATGGAACAAAGCCTTCATGATTCAAACACATCCGCGATGGACAAAGGTCTTGACTTTGGCCAACAAACCAGTGCCAATCTTGGATCTTGAGAGATAATCACTCAATGGAAGGAAAACAATTAATATTTGTTGAGGGTTTTTCGCGTAATTGGCAACCAATTAATTATCTTTGATTAGGTCTCATCATACACCCTTAAGCATGCATTCTAAAAGCATAATAAGGCGCGGTAAATAAATTAATAATGATATGAGGATGGATATCTCACAAATTGTTCTTAGAACAAATAACTCCATTTCCTCTCCCCAGTAGCACTATTCTTACTTCTACCCAATTACATAACACTTCTAACGAAACCTCATTTACATTGAGGGGAATATGTGAGAAGAGAAATACAAAGAGTCAATAGGTAATAGGCTGGACACGCAGGTCCAATTTAATAAATTCTAAATTTATTACAACAATTTCCAAAATTGCCCTCACCCATCTAATATCCATCTGATATACATTATTCATACATCACATCCATGTATTCACACAAAGCATGTTATCAATCAATCTAATCTAATCCAATTAATTAATCTTTGATTTAATGACCATCCAATGTTAAAACAACGATTTGATTTGCTCGTGTCCAACTCATTTAAGAATAAGTACTCCAAGTACGAATTCTTGAATTATATCAAACTACAATATTAAATCCAATTTAATTTGTATTCATACTAATTCTTTATTTAATTCCAAATTAAATAATTACACTTTATTAATGAGTCTTTGCGACTTAGATTCTAAATTTAATCTTAACGGATCTCAAAGCCCAATTAACATCCAATGTCAATTTAATTAAAGTCCAATGGGCTTTTAATTAATTCATAAGGCATGAACTTTGGCAACCAAAGCCCAATAAGGAATCACCCTATGCCACAAAATTAATTTTGGTCCATTAGGCCCAATTAAATTTTAAAGGCCCATTTATTATATTTGGACTTTATGGAAGTGGTTTTAGGCCCAATTGGATCCAACCAATTATCCTAAACCAAACTTGGCCCAACCAAGTCCATTAAGCCCAAATACAACATTTTTAGCCCAATTCCAAATTAAGCCAAATTAATTTAATCACAATATTCCAATATCACAATTATTTAATTAAAGTGTATTAGCCATAATTAATTAGTTAAATTAATATTTCCAAAACACCAATTACACTAATTAATCATGCTTTAATTAATCAACTTATGTCCAACACAAATTGAAGCAAAATCAATCCCAACATGCCTATATGGTCACGGCAAATAGGGATTTTTAAAACCAATTTTGATTTCAATCCAATTAAATCACAAATCAATATATCCCATGTATTTAAACACATCCAATGATTTAAAAAACAAAATCACCATGACCTTAGGGCACCTAATAAATTCGGCCAAGCCTCATGAATTGGGGAAAATTAATCCAATTAATTTTTCATCAAATGGATCATGTATAACTCTAAGTTAACATTATCTAAGCATACTCAAACAAACAATTTGATCAAATCATGCTCAAATCAAAAATACCCAAATTCAAGATTAAGAACCCTAATTTCATTTCAAGCTTAATTTAGGCTCTGATACCATTGTTGAGATTTCTAGGTCAAACCAAGATCATATTAAGCATGAAACATGTGAATACGCAAAGAAGTAGCGGAAATACTCACTTTGATCGGCTTGGATGTTGGCGGAGAGTTCAAAACTTTTGCTCCTTGTGTTGTGCTCCAAGCTCCTATTTGAATGTTGAATCAATGCTTCAAGCTTTGATCTTTGATTCCAAGCTCAATGATAGGTTTCCCTAACACCTTTGAATGACTTCTTTATGTGCTAGCAATGGAGAATTTTGCAACAAAATTACCCCTTTTGTGTGAGCAACTCACGGCAAAAAGAGAGGAGAAGAGGGAGATTATTTTCGGAAATGTGTAGGGAGAAAAGGAAGTGACTCACACCCATTGCCAAAAAATTGAGAGAGAAATGATGTGTTGATTTTCAAAAAATCAAATCTATATACCAAACCTTTTCAAAGTTGGTAAAAGGTCTCTTACACACCAAATAAAATAAAGGTAGTGTGTTTTTCAAGTAAACACCAACCAACAACTTCCATCAAAGAAAATGTGATGAAATTGACTAGTGATGTGACTTGATATGGCCCCCATTTGATTCAAAATTCGAGTGTGCCCGCAAAACACATTCTGGGCTTGGGTTCGTTAATTCCGAATTAACGAATTTTCCGTTGCGACGTAATTAAATCAAATTTAATTAAATAATTATGCCTAGCAAAATTAATATTCACGTCGCTCGGGAATTAATTCTAAATTAATTTGTTCGCCCGAATTAAAATTCAATTTTAATTCCGCGTCGAAATCTAATTTCATTTAATATATCAAATATATTATTTAATCGATTAATTCCAAATTAATCGTTCTCTCTCTTGTAATTGAATTTTATCCCAGATAAAATTCTCCGTAATTAATCCTAGATTAATTTTCTCTCTCTTCTACTTAATCCCAAATTAATAATGTGCGAGTCATATGTTATCGGTGAATCTTCAGGAAGCGACCCATGAGATCCTTGGATATGGTGGCAGTAAATCCGGTCGTCGGACTATCCGAACAAGTGTGTACCCGGTACCATATTTTTACCGATTTACAAGACATGGTTGGCTTCTAGCAAAGCACCGTGCCTACCCAATTCTCCAGAAATATTCTTTAAGGAATAAGTAATCTATGTCAGGCGTTGTATACGTAGTATTGCGTATTGCGATCCAGTATCGAATGTCACATGCTAGGCCTGTGGCTGGAATTGTGTTTGGTCCGTACGAAGCATTTATCGGATCTCTGGTAACTAGACTCTATAATCGGATAAACATAACCTAGTCATATTATCCTGATGACTGCAGTACTTAAGAGTACTAGTTTCGTATCCTGCGTGATCATCATCTCCATATGACTGAAGTGATACTTCCATCTTGACATCACACCAAATACACTACGATTCTCAATATACCGAGAAGAGGCGTACACAAAACCTATTAAAGCCCCGGACGATCAAAACCAAAGTATATTGATTGTCGCAAGTATTAGTGATGCAAGTCTTAGGTTAAAACCAAATACACATACCCTGATTCGGACTCCCATAGACACTTAGTCATACTACCAATGGAATTCCGAGGGGTCTATCCAGAGCGAAGCTGTTTCCGTATCATCGGTAAACACAACCTCCTATCACACTTGCATAATTATCCAATACTTAAATATATGAGAACTATGCTGTTATGCTCCTACAATGCGCACAAGTGCAATGCTAGTCTATTCCGCATTATCGATGTCCAGTCTCGTTAATACTACGACTAGGGATATTTAATGATTAAACCTTGGTAGATTGATACTGTCTCATATCATCTCAATCCGGAACTAATCATAAGGACTTTTATCATTTGTTATCATTTATATATCTTGGTAATCTAATTACAAATGATAAAAGAGCAATTTCCTTTGTCACATAGTTAATTTGTAAAAACAACATCATGTTCTGTACAAATAGTGATGCTATGGGTCATAATTGTCCAACATTCACATGTTCGATTTCGTTCCCAAATAATCAAAAATTTTGCTACAGTGTAAAAATTATTATCTATTCGAAAATGAAATCGAGATTTATGTCGGTAGTAGAAGTAGCATTACCCAGTCAATTATGTGGCAAATGGAAAACAATGAACTGAATAATAAGCACGGTAATGGAGCATAGGATGCTTCAGTCGCTTTCAATTGTGGATGAATGAACCAGTGCCCAATCTTTTTGACATTTTTTGTATATAATTGACAAATAACATATATGAATAACAAATATAAACAAATTATATTTTGCTAAATAACTAGTCATGAATAAGAATTTGTATGATAATTAAATTTGTTAATTATCTGTGATCCACATCATTACAACAACTTCACAAAATATTTGTCAACCATAAATCATAACTGGTTTAATGTTTGATGGTATGCAAAACAATTTTCATGTATATGAGGTGAAAATTTTTGGTACGAAGATGTCAATGAAATATATGTATACGTGTCAAAATTTAAATGGTAGAGCGTACTGATAATCTAGTGTGTCCATTTCATATAAATTTTTCTCGTTTTACTTAGTGTGCAAGTTAGGGAGGGAAAGAAAGATGGGGTTACTTTCAGGTATAACTTTGATGGGCAAATCATGTTTGATGGGCAAATCATGGAAGGTAAAGGTGGATATAGTTTGGTCCGATTCGGTATGATTATAAAAAAAAATTAATTATTATAATTATTCTGGTTTAAAAAAAATAATTGTATGGTTTTTTACAAAAAAAAAAAAATTATAATAATTTTTAATTAACTTAAATTTTTTTTTAATAATAACATAAAAAATTCATAAAATTCACTGAATCTAATATTTACTTAAATATTTTTATACTGTAACTCTTCTAATTATCATAACTACACTAATAAAAGCTTTTCATAAGATATAATAATCATTTAAATTATTTAAAATATAGGAAAATAAAAAGAATTATAACCAAAGCAAAAAAAAAATTATAAATATTTCATGAAACTAGTTATCACTAAAAACTAAATAAATTAAATAATGTAACAAATATAATTATAAAATAACAATATAATATGATTATATTTTAAAAAGTTCAATAAAGTAAATTATTCAATGAATTGGGCAAGGTTTTTTTAGTTAAAAATTATTCTAATTTGATTCACTTCAGTTATTTAATTAAAATATCGAACAAATATTTTTGAAAAAAAAATTATCACTTTAATTTGATTTTTTCTTATTCGATTCGATTTTTCAATTTTAATTATTTTTTATCCACCCAGGTGGATAAGGAGGCAAATACCCAATGATATCAATAAACAGATGCAATATGGGGTCTATGACTAATGTACATATTCCATAATTATGTGCTTTCTTTTCTACCTGCCTTTATTTTAATTTTTATTATTTAAGAAAATCATTATTTATGAACTGCTTTACTAAATATATTTTTTTAGAAACGTTGGAAATCCCGCCGTCAAATCATCCGATTTGGACTTGTAGGAAATTTTCTAAATATGGTTTTAATAGTTTATATATGAAATGAAATGATGTAATCCTTAAGTGAAGAGTTTAAACCCTTTGGTTTAATTGGAAGGGTATGTCCTTTTAGGGGAAAAACATATCATTTAGGAATTGTCTTATTTGACATAATGGTACCTTTTCAATGGTAACCCTCCATGTTTATAAATAAGGCATTGGATTCCTATTGTTATTCACATAATTTTCATATACTTTCTCTCAGAAGTCTTGCATATTACGAGGTCTTGAGTTTCATAATCAAGAGAGTTTCCACCATTCCTCCTTGTTAATGTTCTTGTGTAAGGAGTGCCATTTCTCAAGAAGAATCCAAGTAATCCTGTTAGAACATTAGCCACAAACTATCCGTAGAGCACCGAGGCGGGGCTAATAAGTTCTAAAGGATATATGCAAACTCGACTTGGACTCTAAGTTTTTTGTCATCTTCTTCATTTCCAGGTTTCCTCTAAGTTTTAGTGTTTTTGCTTAATATCGGCATGATAGTAGATAATTTGTTTGATGCATGTTAATTTCGTTTGATAACACTAATTACAACAATCTTAAGAACTTATTACTTTTAGTGTTGTTAAATGAGAATTTGCATGTGTTAATCGCCAATTTTTTGGAAAAATATATTCTACGCATGAAAAATACGTAAGGGCGTTCGAACGCCCTACGAACGTATAGGCAAAATTTTGATTTTTAGTAATCTTGTTCGAACGCGTCTTCAAACGCAACTCGAATGCAAGTCTTTTGCCAAAGAATGTTCGAACGTGTATTCTAACTCAACACAAACGTAAATCTTTGGAACATTTCGTTCGAATACGTTCTCAAATGCTACACGAACGTGAACTCTCTGGAACACTCCGTTCGAACACGTTTAAGAACGCTACATGAACGTGAACTCACTGGATAGGTTCGTTCAAACGAATAAATGAACGTGACACTAACGAAATTAATCATGAATTAATTTTAGATTAAAATAAACATAGATTAATTTATGTTATCATAATGTTAACTTAGTAAAATCATATATTGTATTATGATAAACTTGGTAGTATAGATTTAAGTTAATATTAGGGTGTTCAATTATCACAACCATACACATTCATAAAGTTGAAATTAATTGTGTGTTGCATACTTAGTTGAGAATTAAAATTGTAATCTTACACAAATAATTTCGTCCAAGCTTGATTGATTAATACACATATACACATATAAATTCACACATATTGTATTGTGAATTGAAGTGTAATACTAAATTAGAATGTCTAAGATATTCTATTGGGAAAGTGTTTAAAGGATATTATGTCAAAAAGACAATAAGAGCCTAAGTGGGCAGAGATTTAAGTGGTTACTCCGGACCCTCCTCGTCCTCTGGGAATATTCCTTTATTTACTTATCATAAGAACCTTAGTTATAAATTCAATGAATTTTGTTATTTGGTACTACTGTCCAATATAACAACGAGTGGATTCTTAGTATATCACTTAAACAAGATCATTCATTTGATCGTTGTGCAATTTGTCTTTTGTAGACTTATTGATTATTGTTGATTTTTTCAGTTACACATGGCTAGCAGAAATATCATGTGTACCGGTCGCTCATGGAGAAAAATCGGAAAAGTTTGGGGGGGGAGCAAACTTTAAACAATGGCTGAGAAAAATATTATTCTACCTGACAACACTGCAGTTGGCTAAGTACCTCAAAGATCCTATGGGTCATTTGGAGGGAGAAACAGAAACAACCAAGCAACTTGAAGAAGAGACATGGTCATCTGGTGACTTCTTGTGCAAGAAGAACTACCTATTGGGAAACTTTACAATACTCTGTACAATGTGTACCAATGCATGATTTCTGTGAAGATTCTCTGAGAATCTCTCGAGAAGAAATACAAAATCGAGGATGGGAAAAAGAAATTTATCGTGGGTAGGTTCCTGGACTACAAAATGGTAGATTCAAGAACGATAATGTCTCAGTTGGGTGAACTACAATTGATCATTCATGAAATATTGGATGAATGAATGAAACTCTGTGAGACGTTTCAAGTTGCCACTATCATTGATAAGTTGCCTCCATCATGGAAAGACTTTAAGAGTTATCTGAAACACAAAAAGAAATAGATGAGTCTTGAAGACCTTGGAGTTCAATTGAGGATCAAAGATGACAACATGAAGTCCGAGAAGGCCAGCTACAAGACTATGGAGTCTAAGGCCAACATCGCAGATGATGGAAATGGTAGCAAAAAGAGAAAGAACGGTGGAGTTGATTTTTCCCAAGCAAATAAGAAGTTCAAGGGGAAATGCTACAACTGTCGAAAAAACAGTCATATGGCAAAGGACTGCAGAAACAAGAAGTCTTAGGACAAAGGCAAGAAAAAGAAAAATGAGGCTCATGTCACTGAAGATGAGCAGGTAATTGATGAGATCTCAGAAATGAACCTCTCAGCAGTTGTAAGAGAAGCCAACTTGGTTGGGAATCTGAAAGAATGGTCGGTAGACACTGGGGCTACTCGTCATATATGTGCCGATAACAATATATTTTCCTTGTATTAGAAGGTCGATGGTGGCGATAATCTGACAATGGGAAACTCGTCTACCTCTAGAGGGTTGGACAAGACACAGTGGTTTTGAATATGATATCCGAAAAAGAGCTTACATTGAAGAATGTTTTGCATGTTCCTGATATTCAGAAGAACTTGGTCTCGGGCTATCTCCTTAGCAAGAATCATTTTAAGCTTGTATTTGTTTTTGACAAGTTTGTATTGACCAAGAATGATGTTTATGTAGGAAAATGATACCTCACTGAGGGCCTTTTCAAGTTTAATGTAATGTCTGTCAATCGATACGGTGCTAATAATAAATCTACAACTTTCGCTTATATTATTGAGTCACAAAATATATGGCATTGGAGGTTAGGACATGTTAATTATGATACAATACGTAAACTAATTAACATGGACCTTATACCTAAATTTGCAATTGATAACCAACATAAATGTGAGGCATGTGTTGAAGCAAAAATGCATAGAACATCATTTCATTCCATAGAATGAAGTTCTGAACCCTTGAAACTTATATACTCTGATGTGTGTGATATGAATATTGTGCAAACAAGAGGTAGTAATAAATACTTCGTCATTTTTATCGATGATAACACAAGATTCTGTTATGTGTATTTGTTGAGGAGCAAAGATGAAGCTATTGAGAGCTTTATACATTATAAGAATGAAGTTGAAAATCAACTTGGCAAGAAAATCAAAAGATTCAGGAGTGATATAGGTGGTGAATATGTGTCACCATTTGGTGAATATTGTTCCAATCATGGAATTATTCACGAAACTACTGCTCCTTATTCGCCTCAATAAAAGGGGATTGATGAGCGCAAAAACTGAACGGTGAAGGAAATGATGAACGTTATGTTGACAAGCTCTGGTTTACCCCAGAACTTATGGGGGAAGCCTTGTTTCTGCCAACTACGTTCTGAACAAGTTACCTCACAGAAGATTAAACAAGACACCATATGAATTGTGGAAAGGTCACTAAAAGTGTTAGGGTGTCTTGCCTAAGTAATGGTTCCTAAAGCTAAGAAAGTTAGAATATGACCCAAAACTGTTGATTATATATTCATTGGATATGCTCACGACAGTAGTGCGTATGGATTCTTGGTACATAAGTCTGAAATTCCTGACATCAATCCGAATATGATAATTGAGTCAATGAATGTGATAATTTTTGAAGAGACATTTCCTTGTGAGGAAAGACAAAGAACAAAGTCTCTCAAAAGAACTATTGATACTGTCAAAGGCAGTGATCAGGTTGACCAAGAGTCAGATCAACATGAAAATATTGAGGCAATTGAACCTAGACGTAGCAAAAGAGCTATAACGTCTAAGTCATTTGGACCTGATTTTCTAACATACTTGTTAGAAAATGAGCCTCAAAGCTATAAAGAATCAATGTCTTCATCGGAGGCACCTTTGTGGAAAGAGGCTATCAATAGTGAGATTGATTCCATCCTACAAAACCATACTTGGGAGTTAGTTGATCTTCCTTCAGGTGTAAGCCACTGGGCTACAAATGGATATTCAAACAGAAGATGAAACCAGATGGATCAATAGATAAGTACAAGGCAAGACTTGTCATAAAATGTTATAGACAAAAGGAAGGCCTTGATTACTTTGATATATATTCACCAGTGACTCGTATCACATCAATAAGAATGCCCAAAGCCATAGCAGCTATATTTGGTCTTGAAATCATCAAATGGATGTAAAGACAATATTCTTAAATGGTGGACTAGATGAAGAGATTTACATGGAAAAACTAGAAGGTTTCAATGTTCTTAGACAAGAACAGAAGGTGTGCAAACTTGTAAAATCCTTATACAGATTAAAAAAAACACCTAAGCAATGGCATGAAAAATTTGACAAAGAGATGTTGTCAAGTGAATTCAAAATCAATGAGTGTGATAAGTGTATATACACCAAATCAACTCAAAAAGGATATGTCATTGTGAATCTCTACGTAGATGATATGCTGATAATTGGTAGTAATCATGAGTTGATTCAGTCTACCAAGAAAGTACTAACCAGTAAATTTGATATGAAAGATTTAAGAGTAGCTAATATGATCTTAGGAATTAGATTTCTAGAACATCCGAGGGGTATATATTATCTCAGACTCACTATGTTGAAAAGATACTTGAGAAATATAATAAAGGAGATCTAAATGTGGCTAGAACTCATGCAGACAAAACTCTTCATTTATCAAAGAATACTGGGTAAAGCGTATCGTAACTAGAGTATTCGAGAATCATCGGAAGTATAATGTATCTCACAAATTGCACACGACCTGATATCACTCAAGCTGTAAATAGGCTTAGCAGATATACGAGCAATCCAGGACATAACCACTGGAAAGCCATAGTAAGAAATTTGAGGTATCTGAGAGAAACTTCAAAATATGGTCTGCATTATACGAGATATCCTACTATTCTAGAGGGATACAACGATGCTAACTGGATATCTGATACAGTGAATTCCAAATCTATGAGTGGATTTATTTTCATACTTGGTGGTGCAGCCGTGTCATGGAAATTCTCGAGGCAAACATGTATTGCTCGGTCTACTATGGAATCAGAATTCATAGCATTAGACAAAACAGCGGAAGAAGCAGAATCGATTCAAAATTACTAGAGGATATTCCAAATTGGCCCAAACCAGTGTGCTAGCGATAAGCATACATTGTGATAGTCAATCGGCTATTGGGATAGCCCAAAATATAATGTATAATGGTAAGTCTCGACACATACATCGCAGACATAATACCATACAACAACTGCTCTCAAGTGGCATAATTTCGATCGATTATGTCAAGTCAAAGAAAAACCTAGCGGATCCACTTACTAAAGGTTTATCTAGAGAGCAAGTTGAAAAACCATCAAGGGGAATGGGCTTGAAGCCTATAAATTAAGAATTGTTATTGTGGAAACCCAACCTATCTGACTGGAGATCCCAAGATCTAGGTTCAAAATGGATAACTAAAATTTTGTGCAATTCAAAACAAGCACTGTAGAGTTTTATACTCTTTCCCATTCTTGTAATGACGCAGAGTGTTGTCTGTTAAGGTTACGATAAGCTAAGGCTTTTAAAGATCACTATATTATGAGAAGAGTCCTAATGTGGGTAAAGGTAGATTAATTATTTATAGTAGATCACCTATTTCAAGTAAGAAGTGAGGCCACTTCCATGGGATTTTTACAGGTTGAATCCCTAAAGTGTTTGATGAATCCGGGACCGATGTTCATGGACGAAATGAACACACCGTAGAACGGGAAATTGTCAAAGTAAAGCTGTGTGTTGGCAATTGTCTGGTTTATACCAACGACAGAACAGTTCAAGACTATGGGTCACTGGTTTGTTAAGTAAATCTGATTGTCATTCACTAGGAAAGGTTCAAGGCGAAAGCTACCTATTTTGATGCAGCTTTATTCACGGAAACTCTCTTAAGTGTCTGCATGAATATTAGAAAATTGTGGGGGATTGTAGGATTTTTCTAAAATATGGTTTTAAGAGTTTATATTATGCAAGATGAAATTGGATTCTCAAGGTGATATAAGTTTAAACATTTAATCCTTGGGTTAATAAAAAACAACCTATTGGGTTTAAACTGGGAAGGGAAGGTATGCCTTTAAAGGGAAAGAACATCATTTAGGAATGTCTTATTTGACACAAGGGTCCCTTTTCAATGGTAACCCTCCATATCTATAATAAGGTCTTGGATTCCTATTACTATTCACTGGATTTTTCATATACTTTCTCTAAGAAGTCTTGCATATTAGGCTGTCTTGAGTTTCATCGTCAAGAGTGTTTCTACCATTCCTCCTTGTTCATGTTCTTGTAAGGAGTGCCCATTCTCAAGAGGAATCCAGGTAATCCTGGGAGAACGTTAGTCAACAAACTATCCGTAGAGCACCGAGGCGAGGCTAATAAGTTCTTAAGGACATAGGCAACTCGACTTGACTCTAAGTTTTGTCATCTTCTTCATTTTCCAGGTTTTCTCTAAGTTTTAAGGTTTTTGCTTAATATTGGCATGATAGTACATAATTTGTTTGATGCATGTTAATTTCGTTTTGATAACACGAATTACAACAACAAGACTTAAACGGAGCAAGTAAAATACTAGGCTCTTACAAGAAAATACACCCCATGAACTCGAATCCGGAACCTGACAACTAAATAAATGCTCATCTAATTCAACTAAATAATAATAATAATAATAAATAATAATAATAATAATAAAAAAAAAATAACAACAATGGCACACAAAAATTATTAATTTGTGATTTAAAGGTGATACTTAAATATGGTAATTGATCGAGACATGTTATCCCGTATCAAATCTCGTATCAATATTTGAATGGGACAAAACATCGTCTCTAATCCCATCTCAAATAGTAAAGCAGAATTCCAATAGAAATTTACTGGCATGTGTGAGGATTTTCTTCTTTCGTGTTATTATCATAAACTTAAAGAAAATTAAATGCAAAGGATTTTCTTCTTTCATGATATTATCATAAACTTAAAGAAAAATAAATGCTAAAATTTGAGTATTTTGAGACCCATTTCATCAAATAAAGGCTAAAAATGAAGTGTCAATTATGTAAGGCATAAATGGTGATGTTGATCTTCTTCATATTGATTATACTGGATAAGTACAATGCAGTGCAAGAGCTAATTTTGTTTTAAACTGATACCTTCCAGCAAATTTATTCTGTCATTTTCATTATAATTAATTAGGATTAAGCTGTCAATTACAGTCATTCTTGTCCGATAGTTAATTTCATATTACAAGTTGGATGAATTACTTGAATTATGTGAATTTGAGTTATTATTTTTGTCATTGGCCTCTTTCCATAAAAGAGTTGAGTTTTTCTTAAAGTTTGGCTATGTAATTTCAAAAAAAAAATTATTAATTGATCATTGAGAGATGGCTTAAAAAGCAAAAGAAAACAAATTAAATAATCTCTAAGAGATTTAATAGAATAATTAGTGTTGACTATTATTTTCGTTTTAAGGACAATATTAGAAATTAACTTCCATCAGCAGTAAATTTATTTTGTTGTTTGGGAACTAAAACAAACTTACCAAGCAGACAGATAAATCACAAAATGATAAAAACACCTCAAGTCTTACACAAACCCGATACAATTCTCTCAAACGGTCGGGTGACTGAACAACGTTCTCTCTCTATTACTAGTTCTTAAGCTATTAGCTTTTTTCAAGTTGTGAGATGTAAGAAGAAATACTAACTCTTGAATCTGAGACTTAAACCCCTTTATATAGGGTTCCAAATTCATTATTCCACTGCCTCTGACGTCATCTCATGTCACCTTGCCATCATTGTCATCCCAACTCTCCTCAATTACCCTTAAAAGTTAAATTGGCCAATCAGATAAACCCATTTACTGTTACTGCACCGGCCTCTAGCGGGCTCTACTATACCACCTCCCTGTCACTAACCGGCCTCTAGCGGTTGGCATGGGCTACTTCCAATGAGAACCGTTACTTTTCCATAGTCATCATTAGCCTTTTAGAAACTTATCTTCTCACATAGGGCGTACGTCACATGACTCCAATACAGATCGGCCTGTTATCCCATCTTCGTTCCTCGGGTTGACATACCGAGACAGCTGATACTATCAAGGCTTCATTTACATCTCTCAACTAGATCGGTTTGACATAAAGGGACTTTATCGGGTCGATTTTAACAAATCTCAAGAGAACCCCAAATCTATCTGATCGGTGAAATCACACACGAAACGCAAGCGTACGTATCGTTTAAGTAGTATAAAATGTATCGATCCCACGATGACTTAATATATATGGTATGAATTTATTGAAGCTAAATGTCTACGAGTATCTAATTGATTGATTGTTGGTTGGATGGTGATTTTTATCTAAAACAAGTAAATAAAATAGTGTGAAACTAAACTTAAGGAAAAATCAATATATAAAAACTATCTAGGGTTTTGAATCTTTCCAATATCTTTTAAAGATGAAGTGATTATCTCATGTTTGTGCAATAAATCGGTTTATTACCTGGAACATGAAGTTGTGCAAAGCCTCTTCCGATTAAGAAACTCTGAATTCATTAAGTTTAAGTTCCAATTATGGCTACCCCCGTCGGACAGGTATATTCCAATGCTGTAAGGAAATCTACCTAAGAGACATTTACCTCAAGGTGAGATCGTGAGCTATTGAGTCTAAGGCTGAACCTAAAATCCCTTTTCCAAGTTCATTTTAAGTTTACCAAATCAATCTTATTAATGGCCAGTTAACAAGAAGCATTTGTTAGGGTTGGTGCGTGCGGAGTGCCAATCCGGATCGTATTTATGTCCGATTCATGAATACGAGCAATTCCATTTTCCATAATTACTTATTTAATGGTAGCACCTCTTGTCTTTTATACACATATTCGATCTAATTATGATTAGATATATAATACGATTAAATTGAAACTAAATCTGGTTTAGTGATATATGTATATTAGACAAAGACCCTGGGATTTACAATGTAGTGTGCAGTTACAACTTAGTTTTGTAATTGTATTGACATTGGGCAGCGCACTATAAGATGTATATCCTTAAATAAAGTTTCTGGTCAAAGATTTACTAAACACGGGTCAGTTAGTAAAATCCGCTGAGACCAGTACATGCCATATATCGTGACTTTGTCCGATGGTTTATCCCAATGAACCATGAGTCTCAGGAGACTCGTATAGACATGTAGGTGTTTATTTGATAAACACTAAAAGACTCACTGGATATTTCCTAATAGATGGCACACCAACGTCAATAGGAATATTCTCGAGTTGAGCGAGCATAGTGGTCCTTTTTGTTGGGGTTTTGGGCGATGGGCGCAGCGGAAGCGCGGGTCCGGGCGAAATCGTATTTTAAAACTTTTCAAAAATACCGAATAGATTATTCAATATCTAATATGAATAATTTATTAATATTTCACCTAAACCTATTTATTCAATATCAAATATTGACATAAACAAGTTGAAAACTCGCGAAACTTTTACGAAAACCGTTTTTCCGCAAAATTGCCTAAAACGCGTTTTTGAACGAACCGATTACCCGACACTTATGGAAACAGCACAGGTTAGATCCAATAGTGTCGGGGCAGTTCATGGGTTGCCCAAACAGTGACAGATTCATTGTTAGGATAGTCGTCACCCGGTTGGCTGAAAATCCACCCGGTAACGCCATTTTTGGCCGTTTTCGCTTATTTCAAGTCGGAAACACTTTCCGTCAATTGTGCCAACACCCAAATTACATCAAAAACATTCTAAAGACAACAATTTCATCACAAAATCAGATTTAGTTCTAGGTCATGTTGGACAATTATGACCCATAACGTCACTATTTGTACAGATCATGGTGTTGTTGTACAAATTAACTATGTGACAAAGGAGATTGCTCTCTTATCATTTGTGATTAGATCACCTAGATGTATAAATGATAGGAGGTCCATATGATTTGTTCCTATACGGAGAATGATATGAGACAGTATCAGTCTACGAAGGATAAATCATTAAATATCCCTAGTTAGAGTATTATCGAGATTGGACATCGATAAATACGTAAAAGACTAGTACTACACTTGTGCGCGTTGTGAGGGCACAACAATATAGTTCTCGTATATTTGGGTATAGGATACTCATGCAAGTGTAATAGGAGGTTGTGTTTTACCGATGATACGGGAAACAGCTTCGCTCTGGATAGACCCTTCGGAATTCCATTGGTAGTATGACTATGTGTCTATGGAAGTCCAAAATCAGGGTAGGTGTATTTGGTCTTAACCTGAGACTTGCACCGCTAATATTTGCGACAATCAATATACTTTGGTTACCGTCGTCCAGGACTTTAACAGGTTCTGTGTACGCCAATGCTGGGTATATTGAGAATCGTAGTGTATTGGTTGTGATGTTGAGATGGAAGTATCACTCCAGTCATAGTGGAGATGATGGACAAATAGGATACGTAACTCGTTCTCTTATATGCTTGAGCTATCGGGATATTATGACTAGGTCATGTTTATCCGATTATAGAGACTAGTTACCAGACATCCGACATGTGCTTCGTACGGGGCAGACACAATTCCAGCCCCAGGCCTAGCACGTGATCATTCGATACTGGATCGACATACGCAATACCACGTATACTACGCCTGATATAGATCGCTTATTCCAGTAAGCATGTTTCTGGAGAATTGGGTAGGCATGGCGCTTTGCTAGAAGCCAACCTTGTCTTGTAAATCGGTAAAACGTAGTACTAGGCGCTTACGTGTTTGGATAGTCCGACAACCGTATTTACTGCCAACATATCCGGGGATCTCATGGGTCGCTTCCCGAAGATTCACCGATGACGTATGACTCGCAATTTAATTAATCTGGGATTAATTTATTGAGAGAGAAAATTAATATGGGATTAATTACGGAGATATTTTATCTGGGATAAAATATCATTTAAAGAGTGAAAACGATTAATTTGGAATTCGTTAATAGTGATTTCGCTAGGCGTAATCGTTTAATTGCGTCACAATGGAAAATTCGTTAATTTGGAATTAGCGAACCCGAGCCCGGGATTGTTTGGGAGCGCATTCACATTTCGAATTCGAGTGCGGCACGCAAGTCAAATCAAGCATCAAATCATTAGTCACATCAAGCGTCAAATCACATGTCACTTTGAGTGATGTGACAATTGATTGATTGATTGATGTAAGTTGATGTGAGATGATGCAAGCATTTAATGCTTGACTTTTTGAAATTGTAAAATGGTAAATGGTTAATTGATTTTGGAAATAAATAAACCTATTACACATTTTCATTTTTTCTCTCCTTGGTTCACACAATTTTGGAGCCAAAACTCCTCTCTCTCTCTCACGACTTCTTCTTCTCTCTTGGCCTTGGAGGCAAATTTTTCTTCACTGGTTTTGTAAAAATCGTGAGACTTGGAGAATAGATTGATGATTTTGTGGCAAGATCAAAGGTGCTAGCACAATCTAGGAGGCATACAAGGTGATAGAGAAACCATCTCATGAGCATGGAATCACCATTGATGAAGCTTGGAGCTTGAAGATGAAGATGGAGTCCAAAACCCACCATGACTGAATCCTTGGAGCCCAAACCAGTGGGTTTTCCGAGCTTGACAGATGAGGAAATAGAGCTTTGTTCTTCGATGCATCCAATCCATTCATTGTGAGTATTCCGCACCTCTTTTGATGTGTATTTATACCTGTTTCATGCTTGATTAATGATCTTGGGAAGCTTATAAAACTCCAACAGGTCAAACCAGAAAACGAAATTGGCCTAATTTTCACACTTAAATCTAATTTTCAACAAGATTAATCTAATTAATCCATCACCAAATGAGTCCCACCACAAATGAATAACTCTAGAAAAATTATAGGCTATCTAAGAGTGGATAAATAACTCTAGAATGGCAACAATATTGTCCAACAATAATTTGAACAAAATCGGATTCAAATTACATGAATTCCACCCAATTTTCACTTTACACATGCCTAATCTTCCTTCTCCATCAACCACAAACAAAAACCCCAAAAATTCAGAATTGAAAGAACCCTAGATCACATCTAACAATTCAAGAATCAAAAAACAAGTTTCTAAGCACAAGAGAATGAAGGATTACCTATTAATCTCCAAATTCCCAAGCTTTTTCCTTGAGTTTTCCTTCAATTCTTCCATGGTTTTTCAATACAATTTTCAAAGCCATTTCTTGCTTTTGTTTCGGCAGTGGGTGAAGACAACAAGAGAGAGAAAAAATTTCCTTCTTCTAAATCATTTGTTGACCAAAATTAATGGGGCAAATTAGTCAATTTATATTTTTAATTTCATTAAAATAAAAAGACAAATGGATAAGCATCAAGTCTCATAAAATCAAATTTGTACACTTAGCTTAATAATATCATGCCACTTGTAATAATAATAACTAAACACATTTCATAACAATTATGGAAAAAAATTTATCAATTAATTATTGAAATATTTAACATTTAAATATTTAAATAAATAATTAATATAATGGTTAATATATATATATATATTTCATTTACAATAAATGAAAAATACATATATTATTGGCATGTGTCAAAATCTTATTTGACGAATAATTAATGTGTATCTAATCGTATTATGTATCAAATATAAATACACAATAATTAGGATTGACCAAAATCCTATAATGCACGTGGTATCGTTTAACCGATTAAAAGTTACGAATTAACTCATTTAATCCAGTGAAATATTATGAATAATCCGTATGATTCAAATCGAGTTGCCCAAGTCATCAACGAGTACACTTCATATTGTGGGACTCTCTAAGTTTAGGTTTATCCGTCACGAAATCCATTTTCGTGTCCATAATCCACCCACTCATGGATTATGATGACAACGGATAATCTCGCTAAGCTATGCAAGCCGAGGTCATTGTATACGTATAATCCCTCCGTCACAGGCCATCCGTATTTTACCTGGGATATAGATGAGAATGTCAAATCCGTTCGGTCTAATACAGTCGACTTTCAATTTATGATCTCTAAATAACACTCGGAACTAATTTCCGAAGTTATACCAAGGCCATGGATTTACTAGATCCTAAACACGTGAGGATGCCTATGCTCTGTACACAGGACTTAATCCTATCTTGATACACACTGGATATCATGAGCATCAGTCCACACCCAATGAATAGGCGGAGGTCTGATCATGGCTAGATCGTTGACGTGACTACCATCAAAGTGTGGAGGATAGCTCATATATCCACAGTGGTATCTCAAATCGAAGGACAACTATGCTTGCTCAACTCGAGAAGGTTCCTATTGATATTGGTGTGCCATCTATTAGGAAACCTTCACTGAGTCATTCAGTGTCTTATCAAATAAACACCTACATGTCTATACGAGTCTCCTGAGAATCATGGTTCACTGGGATAAACCCTCAGACCAAGTCACGATATACGACATGTACTGGTCTCAGCGGATTTTACCAACCGACACGTGTTAGCAAATCTTAACCATGAACTTTATTTAAGGATATACAACTAATAATGCGCTTTTCAGTATCAATTACAAACTACGTTGTAATTGCGCACTATACTGTAAATCCTAGGGTCTTTGTCTAATATACACGTATCACTGAACCAGATTCAGTTTCAATCTAATCGAGATTAGATCGAATAAGTGTATAAAGGACAAGGGTGCTACCAGTAAAATTAGTAATATTATGGAAAATTGAACCACTCATATTAATGAATCGGACATAAATACGATTCGGATTGGCACTCGGAGCACCAACCTTAACAATTTCTCCCACTTGCTCTAGTGCCAATCCATGGTATCATATACACATCTCAATGTGTATCGCATACTCATGGCCCTCAAGTGCTCACCAGCACTCAATTGTAGGCAACAACAAGTAAGCCTGTTTTAGCAAATCAAGTCTGTCCAACAAACCCAACCGTTTTCCTTAGCTAGCATCATTCATATTTTATAGAATCAAATTCCACATTAATATGACTCATATGTTATATCAGTATTGTGTTATAGCTTCTGAGTTGTCTATGCATTTAGAAATCAAATCCAAATACTTTGAGACAACCGCAAGCACCACACTAATATGAAAACTTCTAATATATGAGGTCACTTTGCAAAATTCATAAGTCAACACTTCATAAGTTGCATTTGATTCCACTAGATTAGTGGAATCAATAGTGACACTCTCACTGCATCTTTTCTGACTTTATATGACATAGACCATCTAATGTCATAATTAGAATCAAAACTAATCTGACCTTATGCTTGCTGACTAAATTCTCCATGAATTAGAAACTCGTTCTTAATATCTCAAAGATCACAAAGAACATGTTTCAAGACACATCATATGGTCTACAACATATCAAAATAACTTGTAATAATTACAATTAAATTGATATCTTTAATCGCACATAATATAATTTTCATTATGTCATCATCATATGATGCATAAGATTGACTAGACATTCCAATCAATCTATCTTTTGACAAAGGAATCATCCTTTACGAAAAATGAATACTATATACTTAAAAGACACGTTAACTGTCAAACAGTTGTACTAACTGTCGTACAGATAGTCTTACTGTATATCAGTGTCTTTTATTAGATCATATCTAATGCACGACTAATGGGAGTTTCTCACAAGTCTCACAGTTTTATATTATATATAAAACTTTATATCAAATATAACAGAGACTACTCATACTGCTTCCACGGAGAAAATGAGACTTAGGATATATAACATTAGAAATAAATTTTTACGCTCCCACTGACCCTACTGACAAATACGTATTCTCTATACTTCGATAAAACCAGACAATCTGAGTGATATCAAAAATAGAGAACACGGATTTACGGAAAGCTTATCCGAGTCTACAATAGGCTCTATGAGCTAGTATATCAAACTGTGATCTTAGCAGAACAAAAACTCTAGGACCATTCAATAATGAACTTCTTCAAACAAAGAAATCGCGACAGATCTCTCATTCGAAGAAATCACTCAAGAACGCCACTTTGCATTCTTTAGCCAAATTCACTGATTAATATCGACATTAACCAACATATTTTTAATTATCCAATTAGTGCGACTAGAGATAAGTTTTCTCAGAATCTACAATAGACTACTGAGTAAAACCTTTCTCATTGTCATACTATAAAGGTCAAACCTTTATCAAGCTCACTTTGCTTTTACTGCACAAACAATTTGCACATTTTATGAACTATTCATAACGAAAGCCTGATCAAGTTCTAAACTCGATTGTAGTAAGCATTGAACAATCTTAGATCTACGTTTCAATGCTAAGTTCCGGAATCGATATCAAATATCGCTCCCGCTACAAGTTATAGGATAATTTTCTTCGATAAGAAAATAATATAATCATTAAGTATCAAATACTTTGTAAATGATTCTGACATCCTATTGTACTTATACGGAAGTTGTCTAAGGGTCTTTTCATCTTATTAATTATATAGTTCCATCACAGTTTATCACTATCTCATTTGACTTCAATAAGTCAAGTATTTTCTACAATCGTCAACATTCAATGTTAACCACCAAGTAACAAAAAAATTTCATTACTCGGGATCGTAGAAAAGATATTCTATCAAATATAATACAATATTCTATTAAATAGAATAAATGATAAAACTTTTACTCGTACCTCCAAGGCAAAAGTACTTTCAATTATATAACCATTATATAAAAGAAATTTTCAAATCTCAAACAATTTAAGATCGAATTTTCTACTATACATATCATATATGTAACTATAGAAACTAATGGAACCTAAATTAAAGAGACAAAATAGTGTTATTGGAGCATAACCCCAAGAGTATTGAAAAAACTAATTCGGTAACGCTGAATATCAACGAATCAAATCATATAAGATTCGATAACTCCCACTGATCAATTCCATTAAAATGGAATCGCGGAAGTTTAATACTGAGTAAGAATCATATTCATTAAATAACTATAGAACTAATTGCCTTAAATTCATGCGTTTGATCAAATCAAGCATCTTCAAACAATTCAAAGACGCGCAATGAATTTCTAACGATACAGTTTTCAACACTAGAGATAAAATATCTTTGAACTATTCTAAATATTCTACCCGAGTTTCATTAGAAACATATTGACAGTTCTTGAACAATTCAAGAGGTTCAACATGTTCTCTATTAGAAACACGTAACTAAGTCATGACAAATCATCAACTAAATTACAGAGCATAGAAAACTATCTTAGGCAATTACCAATTCATTAAACTACATGCATCTTATGTATTGGTTTAATAAATTCGGTGGTCCAACGACAATCATCGGTTAAATGAGATTTAATCACAACCTGAATACAATATTCATTAAATGGATAAGGATATGTGGTGTGAACTCGTATCAGACCATCATCTACCATAAGGAACAAGCATCTAATGCTTTTATGATAAAACCTCATAAAGCACAGTTCTCAGTTATTTACTCTACCAAATATTTTCTTAATGCTTATCTTTCATTAATGACACAACTAGTCGCTTTAAAATATGTAACAACTGTTTATACAGAATAAGTAACTATCCAATAGTCACAAGTTCTTATATCAAATATCAAAATAGTTATTAAATACTATTTTAATTAACTAGACGGGAGATCCGGTATCCAATACCTACAATTGTCGTATTATGAAAATCAATATTCTCTATACACAACTATACGCATCTCATTTCTTAAGCTTTATAATTTGCGTTCAATTTTTCACAACGATTGCAAATAATCGATTAGCAAACTGTGTCAGACACGTGATTTCTAAAAGTCACTAAAAGTAAATAAACGTCATTAAAAGATAAACAAATACTAAAGGGGTTTTCTTAATGACAGTCAAGAATCTGGAGACATGAACCATTCAAGTCAATTCTTACTGCATAAGAAACAACTCTAACTAGACAATTATATTCTAAACACAGATATCCTTTTAGATTACCTAATCGTGACTTAGAAACTAAGTCAGAAACCATCTTGATTTTCAAGAAAATCGGAACAACAGTTCCCGATGGTTTGAACTAATCTAACAATATCTAAGTCAACTGTCTTTCTAGAACCTATTCTAGAACAATGCAACCATAACTAAAGTCACAAAAGCTATATATTCAAGTAATATACTATGCAGTGAATTAGAAGCATAAATCTATAAACAATATAGAATAAAGGAAAACGAAAGCAGTAAATTCCAAAATATTACGCACTACTTAAGTTATGGATTTTAAACTTAGCAGTGTCTCCCACTACTTTACGTAATACCATAATCTTCAACGGATAACGGGAATTCGATAATTAAATCGAATTCCATAATGAGAGTAGTATCCCATTAATATATTTCGACTCACAGCTTTGGCACGTTCTCGCCTACGTGACAGCTTTGGCACGTTCACAGGGAGGCGTATCAAGGCTACACTTGTCAATGACATACTCAAGCTACCGGTGTAGTCCTGACAGCTTTGGCACGTTCAAGATTTCCACTTTCACTTGAATTTATCCAGTATCAATATACAACCGGTATGGATAATAATTCTATAACTACACCCTCACAACTTTGGCACGATCTCGGATGCACTTATAGAAAAATACCCATAAATCGTATTGACAAAACGGACAAAGAAACATGTATCCAATACACGTTACTTTACAACCATTTTTAAAGGCGGGGATATTCCTAAGGAAGTTACGCTCTGCATCCAATGCAGAATTTTAATCTAAATCATTTTCTAAATAATTCAATTCTACCTATAGAAAATTTAACTTTATTTAACAATTAAATTTACGTTACATTTTCGTTAGCGAAGAACTGAAAAGTAAAGAAACATATATAGATTCCAAGCATGTACGAACGTTAAAATTGGATTAAATATCAAATATCAAGCATGAATAATGTAATGGATGAAGCATCAGACCCGCTCTGATACCATTTTTGTTGGGGTTTTGGGCGATGGGCGCAGCGGAAGCGTGGGTCCGGGCGAAATCGTATTTTAAAACTTTTTCAAAAATACCGAATAGATTATTCAATATCTAATATGAATAATTTATTCATATTTCACCTAAACCTATTTATTCAATATCAAATATTGACATAAACAAGTTGAAAACTCGCGAAACTTTTACGAAAACCATTTTTTTCCGCAAAATTGCCTAAAACGCATTTTTGTCTGAACTGACTACCCGACACTTATGGAAAATACCCAGGTCAGATCCAATAGTGTCGGGACAGTTCATGGGCTGGCCGAACTATGACAGATTCATTGTTTGGACAGCCGTCATCCGGTTGGCTCAAAATTCACCCGGTAACGCCATTTTTGGCCGTTTTCGCTTATTTCAAGTCGGAAACATTTTCCGTCAATTGTGCCAACGCCCAAATTACATTCAAAACATTCTAAAGACAACAATTTCATCACAAAATCAGATTTTGTTCCAGGTCAAACCAGAAAACGAAATTGGCCTAATTTTCAAACTTAAATCTAATTTTCAACAAGATTAATCTAATTAATCCATCACCAAATGAGTCCCACCACAAATGAATAACTCTAAAACAATTCTAGGCTATCTAAGAGTGGATCAATAACTCTAGAATGAAAACAATATTGTCCAACAACAATTTGAATAAATGACAAATACATATATTATTGGCATGTGTCAAAATCTTATTTGACGAATAATTAATGTGTATCTAATCGTATTATGTATCAAATACAAATACATAATAATTAGGATTGACCAAAATCCCCTAATGCACGTGTTATCGTTTAACCGATTAAATGATCCGAATTAACTCATTTAATCTGGTGAAGTATTATGAATAATCCATATTATTCAAATCGAGTTGCCCAAGTGCTCAACGAGTACACTTCATATTATGGGACTCTCTAAGTTTAGGTTTATCCGTCACGAAATCCAATTTCATGTCCATAATCCACCCACTCATGGATTATGACGACCACATATAATCTCGCTAAACTATGCAAGCCGAGGGCATTGTATACGTATAATCCCTCTATCACTGGCCATCCGTATTATACCTGGATATAGATGAGAACATCAAATCCGTTCGGTATAATACAGTTGACTTTCAATTTACGATCTCTAAATAACACTCAGAACTAATTTCCGAAGTTATACCACGACCATGGATTTATTAGATCATAAACACGTGAGGATGCCTATGCCTTGTACGCATGACTGACAGATCCTATCTTGATACGCACTAGATATCATTAGCATCAGTCCACACCCAACGAACAGGCGGGGGTCTGTGTTGGATAATTATGACCCATAACATCACTATTTGTACAGAACATGGTGTTGTTGTACAAATTAACTATGTGGCAAAGGAAATTGCTCTTTTATCATTTGTAATTGGATTACTCAGATATATAAATGATAAAAGTCCTTATGATTAGTTCCGGATTAATAAGATATGAGACATTATTAATCCACAAAGGTTTAATCATTAAATATCCCTAGTCGTAGTATTATCGAGACTGGACATCGATAATGCAGAATAGGCTAGTATTAGACTTGTGCGTGTTATGGAAGCGTAACGGTATAGTTCTCATATATTTGGGTATTGGATACTCATACAAGTGTAATAAGAGGTTCTGTTTACCGATAGTACGGAAACAGCTTCGCTATGGATAGACCCCTCGGAATCCCATTGGTAGTATGACTATGTGTCTTTGGGAATCGAATCAGGGTAGGTGTATTTGGTCTTAACCTGAGACTTGCATCGCTAATACTTGCGACAATCAATATACTTTGGTTTTGGTCGTCCAGGGCTTTAACAGGTTCTGTGTACGCCTCTTCTGGGTATACTAAGAATCGTAGTGTATTGGGTGTGATGTCAAGATGGAAGTATCACTTCAGTCATATGGAGATGATGATCACACATGGATACAGAACTGGTACTCTAAGTGTTATATCCATCGGGGAAGTATGACTAGGTCATGACTTTCCAATCTTAAAGAGACTAGTTTTTAGTGATCCGATATATGCTTCGTACGGGGCAGACACAACTCCAGCCCCAAGCCTAGCATGTGACATCCGATACTGGATAGTAATACGCAATACTACATATCATATATCTGACAAAGATCTTGTATTCTGTAGAAGAATATTTCTAGAGAATTGGGTAGGCACGATGTTTTGCTAGAAGCCAACCATGTCTTGTAAATCGGTAAGAACGTGATACCGGGTACGCACGTGTTCGGATAGTCCGATGACCGTATTTACTGCCAACATATCCAGGGATCTCTTGGGTCGCATCCCAATGATTCACCGATGATATTTGACTCGAACAAAATTAATCTGGGATTAATTATGAGAGAGAGAAAATTAATCTGGTATTAATTACGGCAAGAATTAATTTGGATTAATTATCAGAGAAACAATTAAGAATTAATCTAGGATTAATTGCGTCGAGAATTATTGGGATTAAATTTGTGGAAAGGAGAGAACACGATTAATTTGGAATTAATCGGTAAAATAAATTTAATAGTTAAATTAGATTTTACTATTTAATTGATTTAATTAGGCTAAAATAATATATTAGATATATTAAATGAAATCAGATTTCAACGCGGAATTAAATTGGATTTTAATTCTAGCGAACGAATTAATTTGGAATTAATTCGTAAGCGACTTTAATAATAATTTTGCGAGGCATAATTATTTAAATAAATTAGATTTAATTACGTTGCGACAGAAAATTTGTTTAGTCAGATTAAACGAACCGGGCCAAGAATGTGTTGTGTAAGCCAACCAAATTTTGAATTAAATGGGTGGGATCCATGACTTACATCAATTGTCAACAATTGATATAAGTGGTTGGCAATAAAGTAAAATTGATTTGATACACCTACCAAGTCCAAATACATAATACAATTGAATGAATTTTTTTAAATATTCATTATCTCTCTCTCCTTGGCCGAATTGGCCACTGCCACTGGTTTTGGCGCACTAAATGGCCATTATTTTTGGCGCACAAAAGGCCACTGACTGCTCTACTCATTGACAAAATGAAAGAAAAGCAAATTGGATTTTCTTCTCTTTGATTTTGCCGAAAAGGCAATTGGCCGAAAGAAAGAATATAATGCCGAATTGGCCACTACTTTGGCCGTATGACCTAATGGCCGATTGCTTCCTCTCCTGGCTGAATTGTTGCTTCTCTGGAGAGCAAAATTCTACCCTTTTGTTCTTGCTAGCACATAAGGGAGTCAAATGAAGGTGATAGGGATACTCACCCATGAGCTTGGAAGCTTCAACATCCATAAAAGTTTTGAACTCAACCGATCAATTCAAGTCCTCCTCAAATTATTTTTGATTTTATTCACACACGAATCACGTTTAGAGATCCTGTGGCATGTCTAGGACACTTACAGTCTGATCATGGCTAGATCGTTGACGTGACTGCCATCAAAGTCTGGACGATAGCTCATATATCCACAATGGTATCTCAAGTCGAAGGACCACTATGCTCGCTCAACTCGAGAAGGTTCCTATTGACGTTAGTGTACAATCTATTAGGAAACCTTCAGTGAGTCATTTAGTGTCTTATCAAATAAACATCTACATGTCTATACGAGTCTCTTGAGACTCATGGTTCATTGGGATAAAGCATCGGACCAAGTCACGATATACGACATGTACTGGTCTCAGTGGATTTTACTAACCGACCCGTGTTAGCAAATCTTGACCATGAACTTTATTTAAGGATATACAACTAATAGTGCGCTTCCCAATGTCAATTAAAAACTACGTTGTATTGCGCACTATACTGTAAATCCTAGGGTCTTTGTCTAATAGACGCGTATCACTGAACCAGATTCAGTTTCAATCTAATCGAGATTAGATCGAATAAGTCTATAAAAGACAAGGGTACTACCAGTAAAATTAGTAATATTATGGAAAATTGAACCGCTCGTATTAATGAATCAGACATAAATACGATCCGGATTGGCACTCGGAGCACCAACCCTGACACCTTTGACTTGAGATACCACAGTGGGATATATGAGTTATCCTCCACACTTTGATGGCAGTCACGTCACCGATCTATTTAGATCAGACCTCCGCCTATTCGTTGGGTGTGGACTGATGCTCATGATATCCAGTGCGTATCAAGATAGACTTTGTCAGTCCTGTGTAAAGGGCATATGCATCCTACACATGTTTGCGATCTAGTAAATCCATGGTCGTGGTATAACTTCGGAAATCAATTCTGAGTGTTATTCAGAGATCGTAAATTGAAAGTCGACTATATTATACCGAAAGGATTTGACGTTCTTATCTATATCCTAGGAATAATATGGATAGCCTGTGACAGAGGGATTATACGTATGCAATGACCTCGACTTGCATAGTTTAGCGAGATTATCTGTGGTCGTCATAATTCATGAGTGGGTGAATTATGGACACGAAATTGGATTTCGTGACAGATAAACCTAAACTTAGAGAGTTTCACAATATGAAGTGTACTCGTTGAGCACTTGGGCAACGCATTATGAATAATACAGATTATTCACAATACGTCATCGGATTAAATGAGTTAATTCAAATCGTTTAATCGGTTAAACTATAACACATGCATTTGGGGTTTGGTCATTTAATAATTATTGTGTATTTGTATTTGATACATGATTGGATTAGATATACATTAATTAATCGTCAAATGAGATTTTGACACATGCCATTAATATATGTATTTGTTATTTAATGTAAATAAAAATACATATATAATAATAATTTTATTAATTGATTATTTAAATATTTAAATGTTAAATATTTGAATAGTTAATTGATAAACTTTTTCATAATTGTTATGATAAATGTTTAATTATTATTGGTGACACATGACATGATTTATTATGCTTAAGTGTTCAAATTTGATTTGTCCAACTTAGAGCTTATCTTATATTGATTTTGATTTAATGAAATTAAAATCCAAAAATGACCATTTTGACCCTACTAAGTCGGTCACTCCCTTTTTTATTTTAAAAATTGTTTTATTTCTCATTCTTAATCCACCATGGCCGAAATTTTGAGAAAGAAAAGCTCTAAAATTAGTTTGATGAAACCATGAAGAAATTGAAGAAAAAATAAGAAAATTTTAAGGATAATTGAAGATTAAAAGGTAATCTTTATCATTCTTGAGTTTAGAAAGTTGGTTTCTTGTTCTTTTTTTCTTAGAATAGTTCTACGGTTTCTTTAATTGTTGAAAATTGGGCCTTTTGGTTTTGGTGGATGGATATGGAAGTGGTGGTGCATGTGTGAAGTGTTTTGGATGAAATTATTGTAATTATTGTCCAATTTGATCATTAGATGATATATTTCCATTATAGAGTGTTATGACCACTCTTGTAATGCCTTGAATTGTTCTTGGGTGGTTCATGTGTGGTGACTTTGATTGGTTGTAACATCCCAGATTTTCAGGACAGTTCTAGAAGGTTCCCGGACTGAGGTTATAGTCTCGGAATAGGATGATAATAAAGAATAAGAGTTCAAACGATGATAAATGGGTCGGAATAATATAAAGTGAAGATTTGTCGCATTAGAAGACGCGTCGTCTCAAAAATCAGTTACGCAATTTTTATTATGCGCGTAAAGTTTGCCGTTTCAGTAATGAAAAGAAAAAAAGAACTCCAATTGAGTTGATTCTTGAACCATCAGACTCGTTTTTCAGAGACGAACAACTTTTGTGTTGAACACTTTTTGAAAATCATATCAGAAGAGCTTCAAATTTGCTGATTTCCGAAAATACCCTTCTAAGTGGGGGCATTTTGGTAATTCTTGGATGGGTAATATTTTGTGTTACTATTTTTCATTTCAAAGAAAAACAAAAGAAAAAAAAACAAATAGAGAAGGTAACGTGAAGAGAGAGGGAGAGAGAGAAGCAGCACGCCGGTGGCCCACCGGCCAACATTACGCCGGCGGACCACCAACACCTGAAGCGCCCAGCCACGGCGCACTTGCTGGTGGCCGGCATCGTCGCATGGATCGCATGAATCGGCGCGGGAAAGGGAAAAACGGTCGCGGAAGTGGGTTTCATGGTTTCGGCTCGTCGGTTCGATTCACGAACCGAGCCACCCGCCAAATCGAAGCCCTCGACGAGTACTATGAGATGGTGGTGACAATTTCTCCGATTCATGCCTGGAATCACACGAAATGAGGAAGAAATTCGCGTATGAACAGTAACTTTGACGTGAATAGTAGCTCCGATCGAAATTCCATCGATTCCAGCTCGTTCGTGGGATCGTTTAGAGTCCGTATATGGCCTCGAAATCTCGGTAAGAGCTCTCGGTAAAAAGTCGCTAATTTCAAGTTTTCCGCTAAATATTCGGATGTTTCCATTAACTTCGTGGAGTAGGGTAATGATATAATTTGAGTTGATTGGGCTTTAGTATGTTGAATATGTGCTTGTCGTAGAATCCGAGTGAGAACGAATTAGATTAGATCGATCCAGTAGATAAAACGGGTTTCCAGTGAAATCGAGTTTCTCGCTCGACTGAGCGTTGATGACCGTAACTATGGATACGACATAAATATGATATTGCGAGAGTAACTGAGTAATTTCTGATAAGTTTGGATGGTTCAGGATCCTTCCGCAGCGTTTGCAGAAACTTTTTCACAAGATTTTCCTCAAACGTGTAAAATGAGAATCTAAGTTATCTAGCTAGTTTAGAATAGTATATAAGGATACATTATAGTAATGAAGCTTGAACTGTAGAATCAGAGATGATTCGTGCATTCCGGGAAGGTCCGGAAGTCTATTTTAGATGAGTAGAAAGTTCCGAAAATAGCGGTTCTGACCATGTTTTGTTCTTTATTTTGACAGATCGGACCAGGATTATAAGTGTCCGCCAAGCCAGGTAAGTAATCCATGCGATTAAATTTTGTGACATGTGTTTTGTTTGAATTTAGATAATAAAGAAACTTTATAAGTATATGTATACGTGATATGTGAGCAAATACATATGAGTATAATATAAAGATACTTGGGATTGGAGGTTGTAGAAACTACACCCTAGGGAATGGGATTAAAGTTTAAAGAATGATAAATTATAAGGAAGTAATTATATATGTACAAATGCATGTAAAAGAATACAAAACAAGATCACAAGTACATACATAGATAACTATAAGCATGTATGAGTAAATAGGCACTTAAGTAGGCAGAAACAGAGTATATATGTATGAAGAGGCTGTGTGTATTGAAGTACAAAAAGTATGTAAGTTGCATGGAGAAATAATTAAACATGTATATAGTATGTATGTATATTTTATACAAGTATTTTGATGCATGTTTAAGTGAGCATAGAGTATGTATGTATATGAATATATGTAAATGAGATGTTGAGCATCAGACTTGAGTATGAGAAAGTATATATGTGAGTGGACATACTTTTCTCTAAGTTGTTTCTTTTTATAACAATTTTAGTATCAGACTTACTTTTTCTGCAATTAGGGCGTTAGCCATGTTTGTTTTTATATCATATATGATTTAGCATGTTTTGAGAAATGTTTTAGAAAAGAGATGTTTTCAGTTTGAGCTTTATGTTTTTACGGGGCATGAGGGAAAAACTCACCCCAGTATGTAACTTGATACAATTGGAATTGACGGATACAGAAACATGTGCACATATAAAGGGCTAGGGGGACGGCGATACATAACGCCCCTAGATCTTAGTTTCAGAGCCAGGATGACGGCATAGGTTTGTGTACCTGGACTCTATTTCTGAGCTTGGGTGGTAGCATAGGTTCGCAACCCCAATTATAGTTTGTGGCTTGCCAGAGGCGATACGTAACGCCCCAAAGTCATGGATTTGCACTGCTAGCTCCAGTTAGGCGTATGGGGGGACGACGATACCTAACTCCCTCATACGTCATGGTTTTCAGATACAGACCAGTTTACAGATATCAGATTTCCATAAAACAGTTTTCCATATCAGAATTTCAGAAAATAGAGTTATTATGAATATAACTTTTAGAAAGAAATGATTTTTTTTTACAAGAGAATACGATTTTGAGAATGAGATTACAGATATAAGATAAATTTTCCATGTAAACTTTCAAACCCAGTTTTATAATCAATTTTCAGACAAGATTTATAGAACGCTAGTTTTCATGTAAATTTATAGAGATTTGGTTTTTAGAAACGTTTTCCAATATCAGTTTGAAATTCAGTTTTTAGAAATGACTTCCCGATTTCAGTTTTCAATTCTAGTTTGAAATTCAGATTTTGACAAGCATAGATAGAAAGAGTTTCCTAGTTTGAGATACATGTTCAAGATGTGGCATAAGAATATATTTATAGCATATGCAAATGATTAAGAGAATTATGTTACATAATGAATTTTGATTATGCTATATATGTATTATGTGATTATGAGGCATGATTTCAGACACAGAGAAAATAATATAGGAAGAATATATATGGTTTTGCATGTATGATGAAATACGAATGTACGAGGTGTGCGATGTTCATTATTAACAAGTAAAGAAGGGTAAAAGTTTGACTCTGTTTTTCTGCTATGATTAGTCTATAAATAATTGTATAATGAAGATGTAGATTGTGAACGAATGGTAAGAGGTAAGTTATGCATGAGATATGAACATGGAAAGGTTGTTTTAAAGAAAGTTTTCAAAGAAAGTAAAAAAAAAAACATATATATGTATTTATAGCTTATAAGGATGACAAGTCAACCAAGAATTATATTATAGAATGGAATGATTAATTCTGAATTATACATGCTAGGTAAATGATTAAGATAAAAAAAACTTGGTAAATGTTATTTTTAGAACTTGAATACAAGATGATAAACTAGACAGTAGTAAGAATAAATACATGGTAAGTTAAGGTAAGAGTTAAGGAAGTTAGAAAATTTCAGAACTATGATAAGTAAATAAGGGCAAAAACAAAGTCAATAAATAAAACAGAATTGGCATAAGTAAATACAAATTTTAGGTAGAGATAAGACATTAGTAAGACTTCACGATAAATTTTAATATACGGGTTTTGAGCAAAGAAAGATAATTAAATTATCAATTTGAGGATTTCTTTTCCAAATGTGACTAAAGTAATAATATAAGTTAAGTTTTAAATAATATTGGAAGTCTTTATTATTAGAAAGTAAGCATGGTTACTTACTGAGTCTTATGACTCACACCACAATAGTTTGTTAGTTTTGCATGTTAGTAGCAGTCATACTGAGCCAGCAGGACACCAGTGAAGACTTTGAAGATAATGGATCACCCTAATTGCAGTCAAGAGAGGCATTGAGTCATGGGTCAAGTTATGGGTCCTCACGACCCCTTGCATTTGTATCTACACTTGTATTACATATGTAAAGGGTTATGTAATAGTATAGTATTATTTTGAGTTCTGGCCGGAGGCCAAGTGATTTGCATTTCGTTTATTGTGTTTCGGCCTGAGGCCAAGATGATAGTTGCTTATATTTTGAGTTTGCACAAACAGGTTGTCTTAGGGTGATGGCTATAAGCCAGGTTGCATGATGTTCCACTTACATCATGCCGAAATTTCGTCAGAATCAGAGGATTTTGGAGGCAGGATTAGCCTGTCTCCTGCCGGTAATATCCTGGCTTAGGCGGGATGTTACAAAGTTGGTATCAGAGCATGGTTTAAGAGTCAGTGTCAGTAACATGGTCTAGAAGTCAGTGACTGCAACTGTGGGGATCCGATTGTCGGAGATTGTCTTCTGTTTTGTAAAGACCACGTAGGTCTTTCTATGTACTTTCTATGATTGTTTGATATAATATTACTTCTTTGTTCCGTGCTTTGCTTGTTTGATATGAGTCCAAGGGTGACTCAATTGATGTGTATGGATTAGCTATCTCCGTATGGGAGGAGATTAATTTAAGTTAGTACTTTTACGGCCTTTTAAATCAGAGAATTCGCAAAAAAAAATTATTAGATAGTAACAGTATAGGGCCCTTGTGAGGCTAGATGACTAGAGATGAGAACCAGATCAGTATAGTCAGTTTAAAGTCGTAGATGAGTTGTTAAGGATCCTAGCTTATAGATAGTGGTTATTTCATAGTTGGGACATAGAATTTATATCAGTGGAGTTTAGAGTAGTTTCCGCACATACGACCAGGTTCTAATCAACAGTTATAAGGGCGGAGAAATTTCGAGGATGAAATTTTATAGGAGGGGTGAATGTAACATCCCAGATTTTCAGGACAGTTCTGGAAGGTTCCCGGACTGAAGTTATAGTCTCGGAATAGGATGATAATAAAGAATAAGAGTTTAAGCGATGATATATGGGTCAGAATAATATCAAGTGAAGATTTGTCGCATTAGAAGACATGTCGTTTCAAAAATCAGTTACGTAATTTTTATTATGAGCGTAAAGTTAGCCGTTTCAATAACAGAAATAGTAAATGAACTCCGATTGAGTTAATTCTTGAACCATCAGACTCGTTTTTCCGAGACGAACAACTTTCGTATGAATACTTTTTGAAAATCACATCAGAAGAGCTTCAAAATTGCTGATTTTCGAAAATACCCTTCTAATTGGGGGCATTTTGTTCATTCTTGGCTGGGTGATATTTTGTCTTACTATTTTTAATTTCAAAGAAAAAAAAGAAAAAAAAAGCTGAGAGGGAACGTGAAGAGAGAGGGAGAGAGAGAAGCAGCACGCCGGTGGCCTTCCGGCCAACATCACGCCGGCGGACCACCAGCACCTGAAGCGCCCGGCCACGGCGCACCTGCTGGTGGCCGGTGCCGTCGTATGGATCGCCGGAATTAACTCAGTGGTGACGGTCTGATGGTTTCTCCGATTCGTGCCCGGAATCATGCGAAATGAGGAAGAAAGTCGTATATGAACAGTAAATTTGATGTGAACAGTAGTTCCGATCAGAATTCCGTCGATTCCAGCGCGTTCGTGGGATCGTTTGGAGTCCGTATATGGCCTTGAAATCTCAGTAAGAGCTATCGGTAAAAAGTCGCTAATTTCAAGTTTTTCGCTAAATATTCGGATGTTTCCATTAGCTTCGTAGAGTAGCGTAATGATATAAATTGAATTGATTGGGTTTTAGTATGTTGAAAATGTGTTTGTCGTAGAATCCGAGTGAGAACGAATTAGATTAGATCGATCCAGTAGATAAAACAGGTTTCCGGTGAAACCTAGTTTCTTGATCGACTGAGCGTTGATGACCGTAACCATGGATACGACATAAATATGATATTGTGAGATTAATTGAGTAATTTCGGATAAGTTTGGATGGTTCAGGATCCTTTCGCAGCGTTTGCAGAAACGTTTCCGCAAGATTTTCCACAAACGCGTAAAATGAGAATCTAAGTTATCTACCTAGTTTAGAATAGTATATAAGGATACATTATAGTAATGAAGCTTGAACCGTAGAATCAGATATGATTCGTGTATTCCGGGAAGGTCCGGAAGTTTATTTTAGATGAGTAGAAAGTTCCGCAAATAGCGGTTTTGACCATGTTTTGTTATTTGTTTTGATAGATCGACCGGGATTATGAGTGTCCGCCAAGCCAGGTAAGTAATCCATGCGATGAATATTTGTGACATGTGTTTTGTTTGAATTTAGATAATAAAAAAACTTTATATGTATACGTTATATGTGAGCAAATACATATGAGTATAATATAAAGATACTTGGGATTGGAGGTTGTAGAAGCTACACCATAGGGAATGTGATTAAAGTTTAAAGAATGATAAATTATAAGGAAGTAATTATATATGTACAAATGCATGTAGAAGAATACAAAAACAAGATCACGAGTACATACATAGATAAGTATAAACATGTATGAGTAAATAGGCACTTAAGTAGACAGAAACATAGTATATTGTATAAGCAATAGGCTGTGTGTATTGAAGTACAAAAAGTATGTAAGTTGCATGGAGAAATAAGTAAGCATGTATATAGTATGTATGTATATTTTATACAAGTATTTTGATGCATGTTTAAGTGAGCATATAGTATGTATGTATATGAATATATGTAAATGAGATGTTGAGCATCAGACATGAGTATGAGAAATTATATATGTGAGTGGACATACTTTTCTCTAAGTTGTATCTTTTTATAAAAATTTTAGTATCATACTTACTTTTTCTGCAATTAGGGCGTTAGCCATGTTTTTTTTTATATCATATATGATTTAGCATGTTTTGAGAAATGTTTTAGAAAAGAGATGTTTTCAGTTTGAGCTTTATGTTTTTCCGGGGCATGAGGAAAAACTCACCCAGTATGTAACTTGATACAGTTGGAATTGACGGATACATAAACATGTGCACATGTAGAGGGCTAGGGGGACGACGATACGTAACGCCCCTAGATCCTAGTTTCAGAGCCAGGATGACGGCATAAGTTCATGTACCTGGACTCTAATTCAGAGCTTGGGTGGTAGCATAGGTTCGCACCCCCAGTTCTAGTTTGTGCCTTGGGGGACGACAATACGTAACGCCCCAAGACCACCAGTTTCAGGGACAGTAGTGGCATGCTTTGGGGGACGGCGATATGTAACGCCCCAAAGTCATGGATTTTCCATGCTAGCTCCAGTTAGGTGTATGGGGGGACGGCGATACGTAACGCCCTCATACGTCAAGGTTTTCAGATACAGACCAGTTTACAGATATCAGATTTCATAAAACAGTTTTCCATATCAGAATTTCAGAAAAGAGAGTTGTTATGAACAAAATTTTTAGAAAGAATTGATATTTTTTACAAGAGAATACATTTTGAGAATGAGATTACAGATATGAGATACATTTTGCATGTAAACTTTCAAACCCAGTTTTATAATCAGTTTTCAGACAAGATTTATAGAACGCCAGTTTTCAAGTAAGTTTACAGAGATTTGGTTTTTAGAAACGTTTTCCAATTTCAGTTTGGAATTCAGTTTTCAGAAATGACTTCCCGATTTCAGTTTTCAATTCTAGTTTGAGATTCAGATTGTGATAAGCATAGATAGAAAGAGTTTCCTAGTTTGAGATACATGTTCAAGATGTGGCATGAGAATATATTTATAGCATACGTAAATGATTAAGAGAATTATGTTACATAATGAATTTTGATTATGCTATATATGTATTTATGTGATTATGATGCATGAGTTCAGACACAGAGTAAGTAGTATAGGAATAATATATATGGTTTTGCATGTATGATGAAATGCGAATGTACGAGGTGTGCGATGTTCATTGTTAACAGGTAAAGGAGTGTAAAAAGTTTAACTGTGTTTTTGTGCTATGATTAGTTTATAAATAATTGTATAATGAAGATGTAGAGTGTGAACGAACGGTAAGAGGTAAGTTATGCATGAGATATGAGCACGGAAAGGTTTTAAAAAAAGTTTTGAAAGAAAGTAAAAAAAAAAAACGTATGTATATATTTATAGCTTATAAGGATGACAAGTCAACCAAGAATTATATTATAGAATTGAATGATTAATTCTGAATTATACATGTCAGGTAAATGATTAAGATATAAAACTTTGTAAATGTTATTTTTAGAACTTGGATACAAGATGATAGACTAGACAGTGGTAAGAATAAATACATGGTAAGTTATGGTAGAGTAAATGAATTTAGAAAATTTCATAACTAAGATAAGTAAATAAGGGCATAACAAAGATAATAAATAAAACATAATTGGCATAAGTAAATACAAACTTGAGGTAGAGATAAGACATTAGTAAGACTTCATGATAATTTTAATATACGGGTTTTGAGCAAAGAAAGATAATTAACTTATCAATCTGAGGATTTCTTTTCCAAATGTGACTAAAGTAATAATATAAGTTAAGTTTTAAATAATAGTAGAAGTGTTTATTATTAGAAAGTAAGCATGGTTACTTACCGAGTCTTATGACTCACACCACAACAGTTTGTTAGTTTTACAGGTCAGTAGCAGTCATACTGAGCCAGCAGGACACCAGTGAAGACTTTGAAGATAGTGGATCACCCCAATTACAATCAAGAGAGTCATTGAGTCCTGGGTCAAGTTATGGGTCCTCACGACCCCTTGCATTTGTATCTGCACTTGTATTGCATATGTAAAGAGTTATGTAATAGTATAGTATTATTTGGAGTTCTGCCCGGAGGCCAAGTGATTTGCATTTTGTTTATTGACTTCTGGCCCGAGGCCAAGTTGATAGTTATTATATTTTGAGTTTGCACATACAGTTGTCTCAGGGTGCTGGCTATAAGCCAGGTTGCACGATGTTATGCATACTGTTGGGGTTGGTGCTCAGCGTACCAATTTCAGTTTTTATTTCCTTGAAAATACTTATTAAAATGTTTATTATGAATAAAATGAGTAGTTTCTATAATATAATATATCTTCTTATATGGTAAAAAGACGTAATTGACCTTAGAATGATTAGCCATGATATTGTTGCAAAAGCGTCACAACTGACATTGAGTTATATCATGACGTTGTCATTCTTAGACAGTTCCTGGTCAAGGTTTATACTACTTGGTCAGTACAGTAAATCCGTTGAGACCGGTACATGTTGTATACTAGAATATATGATTTCAATGGTTCTCAATGAACCATGAGTCTTGGGGACTTGTATAGACGTGTAGGTGCTTATAGTGGATAAACACTGAACGACTCACTGAAGATTCTAATGGATGGTACACTAACGTCAATAAGAATCTCTCGGGTTGAGTAGCATTTGTGATTCTTCGACTTCAGATGCCACTGTGGGCACATGAGACATCTTCCACACTTAAAAGGCAGTCACGTCACCGATGTATTTAGATAAGATCTCCGCCTATTCGTTGGGTGTGGATAGATCCTCAAGGTGTCCTGTGTGTGTCGAGATAGGATCCGTCGGTTCTTTGTACAGAGCATAGGTAGTCCATTTATGATTAGCAATCAGATAAAAACTATGGGCTCGTGGTACACTTTAGAAGTGAGTTCTAAGCGTTCTTTTTTAGATTGCTAATAGAGACGTCGACGGGATAGTCCCTATAGAGATTTGACGTTTACATCTATATCTCTGGGATATATCCGGATACCTGTGACGGAGGAATTATATATTTGTCATGACCTCGACCTGTATGATTCAACGAGTTTATCTGTGGTCGTCATAATTTATTGGTGGATAAATTATGGACACGAAATTGGATTTCGTGACGGATATGCCTGAATCTAGAGAGTCTCACTAATGAAATATACTTGTAGAGCACTAGGGCAATATTTATAAATAATATTGATTATTTATAAGTCGTTTAAAGGTTAAACGAAAAATACATGTGAAGGGACCTAATAGTCATTTCCTAATTTTTGTGTATTTGCATTTAAGGATAGATTTTATCAAATACACTTTAATTAATTGTCAATTGAGATATTTGACTAGTATCATAAATATGTATGTATTTGATATTTAATGTAAATATAATACATATATTCAGTATATTTGTATTTAAATAATTATTTAATTGTTAAATTGTTAAATTGTTAAATAATTAAATTAATTAAAAATATAAATATCCTAAGTTGTGATATTTATTTTAAATGGCTTGAGTTGCAATTGTTTACTTGATTAAATTACATTAAGTGTTAATGATTCAAATGCAAGTTGACAAGTTGAAATTAAATGAAACAAAAATAAATATCTAGGTATTTCTTATACATCATTTTCGGCCAAGGCTTAAAGTGTGAGGTATAAATTGTTTTGTTTCATTTTAGGGTTCCATAAGTTCATTATACACCAAATATAACACAAAAGTAGTTGAGAGAAAAGCTTGAAGCCTAAAAGAAAAAACTTGAAAATCTTTGCTATTTGTAAGTTTTTCTTTAAAGTCTTCAACATGAAATATGTTTCTAACATGCTTAGCTTCATTTTGTGATGCTTTGATGTTATCTCTACTCTTATAGTTTGTGTTTAATTGGTTGTGAACTTTAAAGAAAGATGTATGCATGTAAGTAACCTTGAAATGGTTTCAAAGTCTTACTTTCGATTCTTTCGAAATCAAGTTGTCATTCTAGAGTTGTTGAGCCACTCCTTGGTGACCTAGAATTGGTCTAGAGTTATTTCAAATTGGTGAGGCTTGTTTGGTGAAGTATTGAATGGATTAAAGTGTTTGATTTTAATGATTTGGTAAAATTGGTCAATTTGATGATATTGAAAAATTAGGGTTTATAACCTACTCTAAAACTGGGGCTTTTCATATATGTGATTTATTTGGAGTGTATATGATGCATGTAAATTTTTGGGTTGATTGGATTTGATCTTGGCATGTTTAGAACACAAAAAAAAAATTGCAATAAATCGAAAATATAGGGTGCTCTCGGCAATTTCAGAAAAGTTTGGGGATTTGTTGCAAATCTGATTTTGATGTATTGGATATGTTGAAAAAAATTTTAGAAGTGATTTAGAATCATCAAAAATTGTATTTGACGGTTTTGGACTAAAATGATCAATTTGCAAAATTATGAGACAATTCGGTAATTTCTAAGAAATTTGATCTCTTGTGTATTTTTCAGAATTTGATAATTGAATAATTAAATAAATAATTTTATTTAATTAATCCAAGATAAATTTTGAAATCGGAAAATATTGATTTTCCAATATTCCGCTATGTTATTGGATTTTCGCCATAAAACCCCTTCAATATGGTGTCAGAGCGAGTCTGATTCTGGCCACCCTAATATGATTCTGCCTTTTAAATTCAATTTTTAATTTATTCTTTACTTGTTACATGCATGTATTTATTTAATTTGATTAAATAAATTAAAAGTAACTTTTGCGGAAAATCCCTAATTAATAAGGTTTTATGTGAATTATGTATTTGATGCATATTACATGGTCCGTCTTGTCAATACAGTTTATGAATATTTTTCCGTGACTACATCCGAGACCATGCCTCTACTGTGATGGTGTAGCCGATAGAAATTTATTTATGCCGGATGTATATTAGATACTAGATAAATTCAAGCGAAAGCGGAATCCTGAACGTGCCCAAGCTGTCAGGGTTACGCAAGTAGCTTGAGTTTATCATTGACGATTTCAACCTTGGTACGTCTCCTTGTGAACGTGCCCAAGCTATCACAATGAGAAACGACTAGGACCGGAAACCCAGGAGTCACTATTGAGTGATTGACAATAAGTTGTATACTTGATGAATATATGTAGGCGAGACCGTGCCTCTGCTATGAGCTGAAATATATTTACGGGATCCACCTTTCACTATTTGTATTTAATTTAATTATTAAATCTTTGTATTCTGTTTGGGGATTACAATATTGCATGATTTAGTGGGAGATACATTTTTAGATTAAAAATCCATGATCTAGTTAATGCTTTTGATGTTATATGAAACTGTTTTATTTTTGCTAACCGTTTTTCGTAATCTATATGATAGATTTGCGATGGCGGCACCATCTACTAATCAGTTTGCGCGTATGTTGGATACGAAAAAACTCAAAAGTGCTGAGAACTTCGCTGATTGGGACTTGGATTTGAGGATTGTCCTTGATTCCGAGAAGTTGGCATATGTTCTTGAGGGTCCACTACCCCTTGTTGTGGCTGAGGACGCAACACCGGAGGAACGCCAAGTTTTCCAAGCTTGGAAAGATGATGATTTAAAAGTTAAATCATACATCTTAAGGTCGCTGACACCGGGACTCAAGAAACAATACTATGGCATGTTAGATGCGTATAGTATGATAACGCGATTACGAGAATCGTTTCAGAACCAAGAACAAGTTGTTATTCACAAAGTTGAGAAGAAACTGTTCCATACGCGACTGGACGAGGGGCAAGCTGTAAGCTCGCATATTCTTCACTTGATCGATTTGATCGATCAACTGAGGCAACATAATCTCCCTCTGAATGACATTCTTGGTAGGAGTGTCATTCTTGGTTCACTCCCAGCTTCATATCGCCAATTCGTGATGTACTTCAACATGAATGGGATTATTTGTACCTACCATGAGTTGCATAGGATGCTGCTCACGGCGAAAGAATACCTCAAGAAGGGAGTACCGACTTGCCCTCCGAGACCTACTTCACTTTCTGCTTCTTCCCAGACTTGGTCAAATGGAAAGAAAAAGAAAGGGAAGAAGAATAAGGGTTTCGGTCCTCAACCATAAAGTAAGATAGCAAAGCCCAAGAGGGCTTCTAAAGACAAATGCCATCATTGCAGTAAAGTTGGGCACTGTAAAAGGAACTGTCCTGACTATATTACCCAGCTGAGGGAGGAGAGAGTATCTACATCAGGTACATTTATTTTTCCAGTTTTTGATATCTCTTTGGCTTGTGAAGCCATTACATCCAGCTGGATTTTAGATTCTGCTTATCATGTTCACATTTGCAATTCGTTACAGGTGCTGAAGGAAAGTAGGAAACTGAAGCATTGAGAGATACATTTTCTATTTGGGTGTGGAGACTAGCTGGATGCAGTTGCAGTGGAGTATGCGAGATCCCTTTGCCGAATGGGACACTTTTGTTATATGACTGCTATTTTGTACCAGGATGTGTAGCTAATATTATATCTCTTTTTGTATTGGATACAGAAGGTTATCGTATTAATATTAAGAACTGTTCTTTGTATTTATATGATAAAGATAATATTCAGATCCTTTGTTGTCCAAACCAGCATGGTCATTACACATTGCAAACTTTTAAAGATATTTTAAATACTGGAGTTAATAAACGTAGTTTACCTATTGTTAATAATACTGAACTATGGCATATTCGGCTAGGTCATATAGCGTTAAACGCCTTACCCAATTGGTTAGGAATGGTTTGATACCAGATCTCACCTTTGAACCCTATCCTACTTGTGAATCGTGTATTCAAGGTAAGATGACCAAAGCCCCATTTTCAGGTGTTGGACACCGTGCCACTAACTTATTGGAACTCGTACATTCTGATGTATGTGGTCCACTAAGTCAGACTGCTCACAGTGGTTATTCCTACTTCGTTACCTTTACTGATGATCTGTCATGGTACAGTTATGTCTATTTGATGACACATAATTCGAAAACCTTTGAAAAGTTCAAAGAGTTCTGAAATGAAGTAGAAAAATAGATTGGTTAATATATTAAATGCCTTCGATCCGATCGAGGCGGCAAATATATGAGTAGTGAGTTCATGGATGATATGAAGGAGAATGTGATTCTCGCTCAATATACTCCTCTAGGTACTCCACAGCACAATGGAGTGTCTGAGAGGAGAAATCAGACTTATTGGATATGGTTCGATCAATGTTAAGTTTTACAGATTTGCCCTATTTCTTTTGGGGCTACTCTCTTTTAACAGCTGCACATCTTTTGAATAAGATTCATTCAAAAGATGTTCCTACGACTTTAAGGTTTGGGGTTGTCCTGCCTATGTCAGGGTGACTCAGAAAGATAAGCTTTCACCTCGAGGGCAAAACTTTAGGTTGTTGGATATCCTTTGAAAACGAGGGGATATAAGTTCTATGATACCGAGCATCGAAATGTGTTCGTAGCTCGCTTCACAAGATTTCTAGAAGTATAATTCTGGTCAGAAGGTGGTAATCATAAACAAGTTGAACTTGATGAAGTCCAACCTGAAAACAACGAACCAACGGAGGAAACTAAAGTTCAAGTAGATGAATGACCTTCAACATACACACTTCGTAGGTCACAAAGGGTATCAAGACCTCTTGAACACTTGTATTTGATACAAGAAAAGAGTCTTGATGTTCTCTTAGTTGAAGAGACTGATCTTTTTACCTATAGAGAATCGATGTTGGACATCGACTCCATGAAATGGCAAAGTGCCATGAAATTCGAGTTGGACTCAATGTATGAGAATCAAGTTTGGGACTTGGTTCCGCTTCCCGAAGGAATTTTTCCTATCGATTGTAAATGGGTTTACAAAAGGAAACTCGGGCCTGACGGTAAGGTTGAAACTTAAAAGGCCCGACTGGTAGCAAAAGGTTACACGCAGCGACCTAGCGTCGGCTATGATAAAAAAATTTCACCAGTAACAATGCTTAAGTCTATTCGGATTTTGCTTTCTATAGCTGCGTATCATGACTACGAGATTTGGAAAATGGATGTCAAAACAGCTTTTCTAAATGGATTTCTTGATGAAGAAATCTATATGGAACAGCCGGAAGGTTTTGCGTCCAGCGAAAACTCGGGTATAGTATGTAAGCTTAAGAAGTACATTTATGGACTTAAACAAGCTTCAGGAAGTTGGAATCTTCGATTCGACGAGATTATTAGATCGTCTGGTTTTCTCAAGAATTCGGAAGAATCCTGTGTTTATCAAAAGGCCAGTGGAAGCATGGTCATATTTTTAGTCCTCTATGTTGATGACCTCCTAATCTTTGGGAATGATATAGGAATGTTTCAAAGCGTCAAAGCATACCTCTCTAAGAATTTCTCCATTAAGGATCTGGGAGAGGCTTCCTATGTTTTAGGGATAAAACTCTATAGAGATAGAAAAAAGGAAGTTGATTGGGTTATCCCAATCAACGTACATAGATAAGATCTTGGAACGGTATAATTTTGGTAACTGTAAGATAGCAAACATACCGTTCAAACATGAGATTCATCTTTAGAAGAAGATGAGTCCACAAACAGAAGATGAAAAGGTTAGAATGTCTAACCAACCTTATGCTTCGTGTTTGGGTAGCATAATGTATGCTATGTTATGTACTAGGCCTGTTATCAGTTTCGCTGTTAGTGTAACTAGTAGATACCAGTCCAATCCAAGTAATGAACATTGGATGGCCATTAAACATATCCTGAAGTATCTTAAAGGTACTAAGGATAAGTTGATAATTTATGGAGGAAGTGAACTGCAAGTTAACGGGTATACGGATTCCGACTTCCAGTCAGATCCTGATGATAGAAAGTCTACATCTGGATTCATCTTTACCCTTAATGGAGGTGCAGTTTACTGGAAGAGTTCCAAACAGGGATCAACAACATATTCCACCACAGAGACGGAATACATTGCAGCTTCTGAAGCTGGAAAGGAAGCTGTTTGGATTAGGAACTTTATCACAGAATTGAGAGTTTTCCCAAGTATCGAGAATGTGATTCTGTTATACTGTGATAATACTGGAGCCATTGCGCAAGGAAAGGAACTGATGGCGCATTAGAAGTCGAAGAATGTGGAACGCAAGTACCACATCATTCGAGATATTGTGTCGCGAGGGGATATTATCGTGTGCAAGGTATCGAGTGAAGATAATGTGGCAGACCCGCTTATGAAGGCCATACCTTTGAAGTTGTTTGATAAACACGTGGAGTCGATGGGTATTAGATACAATCGATATTGGTACTAGAGCAAATGGGAGATTTTGTTGGGGTTGGTGCTCAAAGCGCCAATTCCCATTTGTATTTCCTTGAAAATACTTATATAAATTGTTTTATTATGAATAAAATGAGCAGTTTCTATAATATAATATATCTTCTTATATGGTAAAGACGTAATTGACCTTAGAATGATTAGTCATCTAACTTTTTCAAAAGCGTCACAACTGACATTGAGTTGTATCATGATGTTGTCATTTTTAGACAGTTCCTGGTCAAGGTTTACACTATTTGGTCAGTACAGTAAACCCGTTGAGACCGATACATGTCGTATACTGGAATATATGCTTCCAATGGTTTCTCAATGAACCGTGAGTTTTAGGGACTCGTATGGACGTGTAGGTGTTTATAGTGGACAAACATTGAACGACTCACCGAAGATTCTTAATGGATGGTACACCAACGTCAATAAGAATCTTCTCGGGTTGAGTAGCATTTGTGATTCTTTGACTTGAGATGCCACTGTGGGCACATGAGACATCTTCCACACTTAGATGGCAGTCACGTCACCAATCTATTTAGATCAAACCTCCGCCTGTTCGTTGGGTGTGGATAGATCCTCAGGGTGTCCTGTGTGTGTCGAGATAAGATCCGTGAGTTCTGTGTACATAGCAAAGGTAGTCCATTTATTATTAGCAATCAGATAAAACCATGGGCCCGTGGTACACTTTAAAAGTGAGTTCTAAGTGTTCTTTTTGAGATTGCTAATATAGTCGTCGACGGGATAGTCCCTATAGAGATTTGACGTTTACATCTATATCTCTGGGATATATCTGGTACCTGTGACGGAGGAATTATACATTTGCCATGACATCGACCTATATGATTCAGCGAGTTTATCTGTGGTCGTCATAATTTACGGGTGGATAAATTATGGCACGAAATTGGATTTCGTGACGGATATGCCTTAATCTAGAGAGTCTCACTAATGAAATATACTCGTAGAGCACTATGGTAACATTTATAAATAATATTGATTATTTATAAGTCATTTAAAGGTTAAACGAAAAATATATACGAATAGACCTAATAGTCATTTCCTAATATCAAATACACATTAATTAATTGTCAAATTGAGATACTTGACTAATATCATAAATATATATGTATTTGATACTTAATGTAAATATAATACATATATTTAATATATTTTTATTTAAATAATTATTTAATTATTTAATTATTTAATTGTTAAATAATTAAATTAATTAAAAATATAAATATCCTAAGTTGTGATATTTATTTTAAATGGCTTGAGTTGCAATTTTGACTTGATTAAATTACATTAAAGTGTTAATGATTCAAATGCTAGTTGACAAGTTGAAATTAAATGAATCAAAAATAAATATCTAGATATTTCTTTGTTGGGTTTTCTAGGTTAAACCAAGATCAAATTAAGCAATGAAATGTGCGAATACAACAAAGTAAAGTAGCGGAATACTTACTTTGATCGGCTTTGCGATGCGTTGAACACAAAAATTTCTCATTGAGACTCTCGGCCAAGCCCTTGGTTGTGCTCCTTGTGTTGATCTTCAAGCTCCAAGTTTGAATGTAGATTCCATGCTCATAGATGGGTTTCCTATCACCTTTGAATGATCTCTTTAGTGTGCTAGCGCTTGGAAAAATTTGCAACAAATTGTTTCCCTAAGCCTTGTGTAACTCTCGGCCAAGCCAAGAGAGGAGAGAAAAATGGCACTTTTCCGTGAATGAGGGAGAGAAGAGAGAAGAGTTGTGTTTTTGTTTTTGATTTCCAAAATTCAAATAAAAGATATACCATTTAAAATTTTCCAAAAAAGGAAAATTGGTACAAGGCATTAATGCCTTCAACAACTCACATCCATCAAAGAGTGACAAGATGTCAATCACCAAAAAGTGACAAGACTTCCATCACTTTAGTGACTAATTATGTGACGCGTGATGTGACTTGTGGGCCCCACTTGATTCAAAATTCGAGTGGGCCCGCAAAACATCCCGAGCTCAGGTTCGCTAATTCCGAATTAACGAATTTTCCGTTGCGACGTAATTAAATCAAATTTAATTAAAAAATTATGCCTAACAAAATTACTATTCACGTCGATAGTGAATTAATTCTAAATTAACTCGTTCGCCCGAATTAAAATCTAATTTTAATTCCGTGTCGAAATCTAATTTCGTATAATATATCAAATATATTATTTTATCGATTAATTCCAAATTAATCATTCTCTCTCTTCAAATAGTATTTTATCCCAGATAAAATATCTCTGTAATTAATCCTAGATTAATTTTCTCTCTCTACTAATTAATCCCAGATTAATTATGTGCGAGTCATACGTCATCGATGAATCTTCGGGAAGCGACCCATGAGATCCCTGGATATGTTGGCAGTAAATCCGGTCGTCAGACTATCCGAACACGTACGTACCTAGTACTACGTTTTTACCGATTTACGAGACATTGTTGGCTTCTAGCAAAGCACCGTACCTACCCAATTCTCCAGAAATATTCTTAAAGGAATATATAATCTATATCAGGCGTAATATACATAGTATTGCGTATTTCGATCCAGTATCGGATGTCACATGTTAGGCCTGGGGCTGGAATTGTGTCTGCCCCGTACGAAGCACATATCGGATCTCTGGTAACTAGTCTCTATAATCGGATAAACATGCCCTAGTCATATTATCCCGATAGCTGCAGCATACAAGAGTACCAGTTCCTTTTCCTACGTGACCATCATCTCCATATGACTGAAGCGATACTTCCATCTTGACATCACACCCAACACACTACGATTCTCAATATACCCAGAAGAGGCGTACACAGAACCTGTTAAAGCTCCTGACGACCAAAACTAAAGTACATTGATTGTTGCAAGTATTAGCGATGCAAGTCTCAGGTTAAGACCAAATACATCTACCCTGATTCAGACTTCCATAGACACATAGTCATACTACCAATGGAATTCCGAGGGGTCTATCCAGAGCGAAGCTGTTTCCGTACCATCGGTAAACACAACCTCCTATCACACTTGCATAAGTATCCAATACTTAAATATATGAGAACTTTGCCGTTATGCTCCCACAACGTGCACAAGTGCAATACTATTCTATTCCGCATTATCGATGTCCAATCTCGATAATACTATGACTAGGGATATTTTAATGATTAAACCTTAGTGGATTGATATTGTCTCATATCATCTCAATCTGGAACTAATCATAAGGACTTTTATCATTTATGTATCTTGGTAATCCAATTACAAATGATAAAAGAGCAATTTCCTTTGTCACATAGTTAATTTGTACAACAACACCATGTTCTGTACAAATAGTGATGTTATGGGTCATAATTATCCAACAATCTCCCACTTGGCCTATAGCCAATCACTCAAGTGTCCTACACTTGAACTATGTACGGGTCGCTCAAATTTCTGCTGAGAAACAGCTTTTGTCAGCGGATTTGCAAGGTTATCATCTGATGCGATTTATTCGATCATCATATCACCATGATGTATTATCCGAACGAATTAGATGAAATATTGAAGTATATATTTGGATCGTTGATGAGACCATTAATTCTTTAGCCATTGATGTAGCCTAGCTCAGCTGCTAACAGAACTACTCCTAATCGAATTAGGATTATATAGATACAAAGTGCTTCTATTGCTGCCTCAGCTGCATCAATATTCTGCTTTGTTGTTTATTCGGTAACAGTATCTTGCTAGGAAGATTTCCAGCTCACTGTTCTGTTATTCAAACTATGACATTACGACTTATAGTCGTTTTTGTGTTGGTTTCTAATATTGTCCCAAGAACATTTTTGAACAATGAAAAGAATGAATACAAAATGAAGTGAGGCGGAAACAAACTTACATTGAACAGATTTGAGATGTGTTGAGAAGAAAGTGAACTCCAAGATCCTTTGTAATATTCGGCCAAGGTGGTCTCCAAGTGTATGTCTCCAAGCTCCAAGCTTTTCAAAGGATTCCAAGCTATAAGATTAGTTTCCCTATCACCTTGTATTGACTCTTTAGAGTGCTAGCCCTTAGAAAATTTGCTACAAATCTTCTTATTCTCTTCCACATTGTTCGGCCAAGATGAAAGAAAATGGAGAGTGTCTTTGCTTCCAAAAACCGTGAATGGGTGTGTGAGAGAGGGAATGAATTTTGTTGACTTGTATTTCAATTTCAAAAATTAAAATAATGATATACCAAAGTTGGTATATGTCAACCATGCCATCAAGTTGGAGTGTGTAACAAGTGTTCACTTACTTCACCAAAACACATCAACTAAAAGCAACTTAAAGTGACAAGTGATGTGACATGTGATGTGACATGTGGCCCCCACTGAATTGGAAATCCGAGTGGGCCCGCAAACACTCCCGGGCTCGGGTTCGCTAATTCCGAATTAACGAACTTTCATCGCGACGTAATTAAATCGAATTTAATTAAATAATTATGCCGAGCAAAATTACTTTTCACGTCGCTGACGAATTAATTCTAAATTAACTCGTTTGCCCCAATTAAAATCTAATTTTAAATCAGCGTCGAAATCTAATTTCGTTTAAGATATCGAATATATTATTTTATCGATTAATTCCAAATTAATCTTTCTCTCTCTTCAAATAGTATTTTATCCTAGATAAAATCTCTCTGTAATTAATCCCAGATTAATTATGCTCAAATCATACGTCATCGGTGAATCTTCGGGAAGTGACCCAAGAGATCCCTGGATATGTTGGCAGTAAATCATGTTGTCGGACTTTCCGAACATGTATGTACGTGGTACTACGTTTTTATCGATTTACGAGACATGGTTGGCTTCTAGCAAAGCACCGTGCCTACCCAATTCTCCAGAAATATTCTTAATGGAATATGTAATCTATATCAGGCGTAGTATACGTAGTATTGTGTATAGCGATCCAGTATCGGATGTCACATGCAATGCCCGGGGCTGGAATAGTGTCTGCCCCGTATGAAGCATATAACAGATTACAAGCAACTACTCTCTTTAAATCGGATAATCATGACCTTGTCATATTATCCCGATGGTTGCAACCATTTAGAGTACTAATTATGTATCCCTGCGTGATCATCATCTCCATATGACTGAAGTGATACTTCCATCTTGACATCACACCCAATACACTACGATTCTCAAGTACTAGCGATGTAAGTCTCAGGTTAAGACCAAATACACCTACCCTGATGCGGATTCCCATAGACACATAGTCATACTACCAATGGGATTCCGCGTGGTCTATCCAGAGCGAATCTATTTCTGTACCATCGGTAAACACAACCTCCTATCACACTTGCATAAGTATCCAATACTTAAATATATGAGAACTATGCCAGTACGCTTCCATAACACGCACAAGTGTAATAATAGTCTATTCCACATTATCGATGTCCAGTCTCGATAATACTACGACTAGAGATATTTAAAGATTAAACCTTTATAGATTGATACTGTCTTATATCTTATCAATCTGGAACTAATCATAGGGACTTTTATCATTTATATATTTAAGTAATCAAATTACAAAATGATAAAATGCAATTTCATTGTTACATAATTAATTTGTACAAAAACCAGAATGTCTTTTACAAATAGTGACGCTATGGGTTATAATTGTCTAACAATCTCCCACTTGGCCTATAGCCAGTCACTCAAGCATATAATACCTGAACTATGTACATGTCGCTCAAACTTTTGCTGAGGAATAGCTTTCGTCAGCGGATCTACAATGTTGTCCTCTGATGCGACCTTCTCGATCTTCACATCGCCACGATGTATGATCTCACGAATCAGATGGAAACGTCGAAGAACATGCTTGGATCGTTGATGAGACCGTGGTTCCTTAGCCTGCGCTATTGTTGGACAATTATGACCCAGAGCGTCACTATTTGTACAGATCATGGTGTTGTTGTACAAATTAACTATGTGACAAAGGAGATTCCACTCTTATCATTTGTGATTAGATCACCTAGATGTATAAATGATATGAGGTCCCTATGATTTGTTCCTGGACGGAGAATGATATGAGACAGTATCAGTCCACGAAGGATAAATCATTAAATATCCCTAGTCAGAGTATTATCGAGATTGGACATCGATAAATACGTAAAAAACTAGTATTACACTTGTGAGCGTTGTGATGGCACAATGAAATAGTTCTCATATATTTGGGTATATGATACTCATTCAAGTGTAATAGGAGGTTGTGTTTTACCGATGGTATGGGAAACAGCTTCGCTCTGGATAGACCCCCTCGGAATTTCATTGGTAGTATGACTATGTGTCTATGGAAGTCCGAAATCAGGGTAGGTGTATTTGGTCTTTACATGAGACTTGCACCGCTAATACTTGCGACAATTAATAAACTTTGGTTGCGGTCGTCCAGGGCTTTAACAGGTTCTGTGTACGCCAATACTGGGTATATTGAGAATCGTAGTATGTTGGGTGTGATGTCAAGATGGAAGTGTCACTCCATTCATATGGAGATGATGGTCACGTAGGATACGGGACTGGTTCTCTTAAATGCTGCAGCTATCGGGATAAAATGACAAGGTCATGTTTATCCGATTATAGAGACTAGTTACTAGACATCCGACATGTGCTTCGTACGGGGCAGACATAATTCCAGCCCCAGACCTAGCACGTGATCATCCGATACTGGACAGAAATATGCAATACTATGGTATACTACGCTTGATATAGATCTTTTTTTCCTGTAAGGATATTTTCAGAGAATTGGGAAGGCCTGGCGCTTTGCTAGAGGCCAACCTTGTCTTGTAAATCGGTATAAACGTAGTACGAGGTACTTACGTGTTTGGATAGTCCGACGACCGAATTTACTGCCAACATATCTGAGGATCTCATAGGTCGCTTCCCAAAGATTCACCGATGACGTATAACTCGCACTCTAAATTAATCTGGGATTAATAAGAAGAGAGAGAAAATTAATATGGGATTAATTGCGGAGATATTTTATCTGGGATAAAATATCATTAAAAGAGAGATAACGATTAATTTGGAATTAATCGATAAATTAATATATTTAATATATTAAACGAAATTAGATTTCGACACGGAATTAAAATTAGATTTTAATTCGGGCGAACAAATTAATTTAGAATTAATTCGTTAGCGACGTGAATAGTGATTTCGCTAGGCGTAATCATTTAATTACGACGCAACGGAAAATTCGTTAATTTGGAATTAGCGAACCCGAGCCCGGGATTATTTGCGAGCGCATTCGCATTTCGAATTCGAGTGCGGCACGCAAGTCAAATCAAACGTCAAATCGCTAGTCGCATCAAGCGTCAAATCACTTGTCCCTTTGAGTGATGTGACTTGACAACTTGATGGATTGAGTGATGTGAGTTGATGGCAAACATTTATTGATTGACTTGTGGAATGCCAAATTCATTCCAAATGCATTTGAAATGAAGAAAAGTGTATTAGATACACTTTAGGCGTAATCATTTTATTATCTTTGTTAGGTCTCATCATACACCTTTAAGCATGCATTCTAAAAGCATAATAAGACGCGAAAGTAAATTAATAACGATATGAGGATGGATATTTAACAGATTGTTCCTTGAACGAATCACTCACTTTCCTCTCCCCGGCTAGCACTATTCTACTTCTACCCAATTACATAATACAATAAGAGAAACCTCATTAACATTGAGGGGAATTAGGTGAGAAGAGAATACAAAGAATCAAGAGAGATAAAGTTGGACACGCAGGTCCATTTTAATAAATTATAAATTTACAACAATTTCCAAAATTGCCATTTCCCTTCTAATATCCATCCGATATACGTTATTCATTCAACACATCCATGTATTCATTCATAGCATGTTATTCAATCAATCTAATCCAATTAATTAATCTTTGAATTAATTGATCATCCAATGTTCAAACAACGATTTGACTTTGCGCGAGTCAAACTCGTTTGTGAATAAGTACTCGAAGTACGAATTCTTGAATTATATCGAACTACAATTTAAAACTAATTTAATTCGTATTCAATACTAATTCTTTTATTTAATTCCAAATTAAATATCTACACTTTTTAATGCGCTTTAACGACTTAGATTCCAAATCTAATCTAAACGGGTCTCAAAGCCCAATTAACATCCAATGTTGTTTAATTAAAGTCCAATGGGCTTTCAATTGATTTCACAAGGCATGGACTTTGGTCAATATGGGTCAAACCCAAATACCAAAGCCCAATTAAGGAATCACCCTTATTTGCCAAGAAACCAATTTCGGCCCATTAGGCCCAATTAAACTTTTAAAGCCCATTTGTTATATTTGGACTTAATGGAATGATTTAGGCCCAATTTGGATCCAATCCAATTGGCCTAAACCAACTTGGCCCAACCAAGCCCATTATGCCCAAATACAACAATTATAAGCCCAATTCAAAATCAAGCCCAATTTATTAAATTCCAATTTTCCAAAATTCATAATTTAATAAACCAAAGTGTTTAGCCATGATTAATCTTTTAAATTAACATTTCCAAAATACTAATCTAATCCATTAATCATGCTTTTCATTATCAACACATGTCCAACATAATTGATTCAAAAAATCATCTCATTACATGCTATATAGCTCACGACATTGGTGGGTATTTTTGTTCGATTTCGTTTTCAATCCGATTGAATTACAAATCAACATTTCCCAAGTGTTCATACTCATCCAATGATCAAAAAAACAAAAAATACCATGACTATTTAGGGCAACAAGCATTCGGCCAAGCCAATTTTTTGGGCAAAAATTGATCCAATTAATTTTTCATGAAATTGATCATAAATAACTCCAAGTTATCCATATATATACAAGCATGCTCAAACAAACAATTTGGTTAAATCATGCTCAAATCCAATTTACCCAAATTTTACCCTAATCATTTTCATGCTCAAACTAGGCTCTGATACCATTGTTGGTTTCTAATATAGTCCCAAGATCATATTTGAACAATGAAAAGAATGAATACAAAATGAAGTGAGGCGGAAACACACTTACATTGAACGGATTTGAGATGTGTTGAGTAGAAAGTGAACTCCAAGATCCTTTGTAGTATTCGGCCAAGGTGGTTTCCAAGTGTAGGTCTCCAAGCTTTTCAAAGGATTCCAAGCTATAAGATTAGTTTCCCTATCACCTTGTATTGACTCTTTAGAGTGCTAGCCCTTAGAAAATTTGCTACAAATCTTCTTATTCTCTTCCACCTTGTTCGGCCAAGATGAAAGAAAATGGATAGTGTCTTTGCTTCCAAAAACCGTGAATGGGTGTGTGAGAGAGGGAATGAATTTTGTTGACTTGTATTTCAATTTCAAAAATTAAAATAAGGATATACCAAAGTTGTTATATGTCAACCATGCCATCAAGTTGGAGTGTGTAACAAGTCTTCACTTACTTCACCAAAACCCATCAACTAAAAGCAACTTAAAGTGACAATGATGTGACATGTGGGCCCCACTTGATTCGAAATTCGAGTGGGCCCGCAAACACTCCCGGTCTCGGGTTCGCTAATTCTGAATTAACGAACTTTAGTCGCGACAAAATTAAATCGAATTTAATTAAATAATTATGCCTAGCAAAATTAATATCCATGTCGCTAACGAATTAATTCTAAATTAACTCGTTTGCCTGAATTAAAATCTAATTTTAATTCCACGTCGAAATCTAATTTCGTTTAATATATCGAATATATTATTTTATAGATTAATTCCAAATTAATCTTTCTCTCTCTTCAAATAGTATTTTATCCTAGATAATTCCAGATTAATTATGCTTGAATCATACATCATCGGTGAATCTTCGAGAAGCGACCCAAGAGATCCCTGGATATTTTGGCAGTAATTCCGGTCATCAGACTATTTGAACACGTACGTACCTCGTACTACATTTTTACTGATTTACGAGACATGATTGGCTTCTAGAAAAGCACCGTGCCCACCCATTCTCCAGAAATATTCTTAAAGGAATATGTAATCTATATCAGGCGTAGTATACGTAGTACTGTGTATAGCGATCCAGTATCGGATATCACATGCAAGGCCTGGGGCTGAAATAGTGTCTGCCCCGTACGAAGCATATATCAGATTACAATCAACTAGTCTCTTTAAATCGGATAATCATGACCTTGTCAAATTATCCCGATGGTTGCAACCATTTAGAGTACTAATTCTGTATCCATGCGTGATCATCATCTCCATATGACTGAAGTGATACTTCCATCTTGACATCACACCCAATACACTACGATTCTCAATAAACCTAGAAGAGGCGTACACAGAACCTGTTAAAGTCCTGGACGACCAAAACCAAAGCGTATTGATTGTCGCAAATACTAGCGATGTAAGTCTCAGGTTAAGACCAAATACACCTACCCTGATGCGGATTCCCATGGACACATAGTCATACTACCAATGGGATTCTGCGGGGTCTATCCAGAGCGAAGCTGTTTCCGTACCATCGGTAAACACAACCTCCTATCACACTTGCATAAGTATCCAATACTTAAATATATGAGAACTATGTCGTTACGCTTCCATAACACGTACAAGTGTAATACTAGTCTATTCTGCATTATCGATGTCCAGTCTCGATAATACAACGACTAGGGATATTTAATGATTAAACCTTTATGGATTGATACTGTCTCATATCTTATCAATCCGGAACTAATGACATGGACTTTTATCCTTTATATATTTAAGTAATCAAATTACAAAATGATAAAATGCAATTTCACTCTTACATAATTAATTTGTACAAAAACCACAATGTCTTTTACAAATAGTGACGTTATCGGTCATAATTGTCTAACATTTTGTCGGTTTGGAAAATAGCAACGGTGAACCCAGTCACTTCAAGTTCTCTATCTCCATAGCTTAAGAAAGCATCCTTAGTTCTTCTAAGATACTTAAGGATTTTCTTAAGATCAATGCAGTGACTATCACTTGGATTGGCCTGATTGTGACTCCATATGCTCAAAGCATATGAGACACTAGGTCACGTACATCTCTTTCAATGTACGAGTTCTCGGAGAGTGCCAACAACTTTTAGATCTATCCCGGTAGATCTTTATTCCTAGAATAAAGGTTGCCTCTCCCAAGTATTCTACGGAGAATTATCATGAAAACCAAGCTTTCACCGATTGTATTATGGGAATGTCATTTCCAAGAAATGATATATCATCATTTTATAAGACAATCATTGTCAGAGCGCTCCCACTAACTTTCTTATATAAACAATAATCATCTTCGTTTTGAACTAAATCATATACAATTATGATCTTATCAAAATGTCAGTTCCAAGAACGCATGTTTGCTTCAATCCATAAATGGATCAAATTAACTTGCAAACCTTGTTTGCTTGTTAAAGTACGACAAAACCGTCAGGATGTAGTAAACATCCTCCAAAAGGTTTTCGTTTAAGGAAAGCAGTTTTGACGTTCAGCTGCCATATTTCATAAATGAAACATGCAGCATTAGCAAGCATTATCCAAATGGATTTAACCATGGCAACAAATAAAAGGTTTCGTCGTAATCGACACAATGTTGATAACGATACCTTTTACACCACAAGCCTAGCTTTGTACATTTGTATGTTGCCATCCATGTTTGTCTTCCTTGAAGACTCATATAGTACCAATAGGCACAATGCCTTCTGGTACATCAACCAGTGTTCAAACTTGGTTGTATACATGGAATCCATTTCGGACTTCATGGCACTTTTTCATAATAGGGAGTCGATACATTGTATCACTTCCTCATACGTAGTCGGTTCGTATTCCTCAATAAGATTGACATCTTTATAAGGTGAGATCAGAAACCCATACCTCTCAGGTTGTTTTCTGACTCTCTCCGATTTACGCGGTTCTTGTGTATTCGAATATTGTGGTACAATTTCATCCCTGATGAACTGTTTGTGTTCCATTAAGGATTAGGTGCCTGGAACAGTATTACTCCGATTTTCATCGAGTTTTACTTTCCACCCACTTACCACTGCATATAGGTATTCCTCTTAGGAAAACCGCATGGAGAGTAACAATTACATTGTTCTCTTGTGAGTTGTATAAGTACTATACTTTGGTTTCCCTAGGATAACCAATTACAAATTAGGCACTTATCCAATTTGTGTTCCAGTTTGGTATCATCCAAACTATGCCTAGCATTCCCAAATCATCAGGAATGAGAAAACCCAGTTTCTTTCATGTTCATATCTAATATGAAATATGTCTAACATATTTTTATGGAACCTTATTCAAAATAAGTTTTGCACTGATTAATGCGTATCCCTAGAAGGAAAATGGTAGCTCAGAGCGACTCATAATTAACCTTACCATGTCAAACAAAGTTCGGTTTCTCTGTTCGGACACACCGTCAAATTGAGGTGTTCCGAGAGGAGTCCTTTATGAAAGAATACTATACTCTTTCAAGTAATTGAGAAACTTATTGCTTAAGTATTTTCATCACGGTCCAGTCGTGATGTTTTAAAACTTTAGTCGATCTGTCTGTCTACTTCGTGTCGAAACTCTTTGAATTTATCAAAAGTTCCGATTTATGTTTCACAAGAAACACATAACCATAACGCGATGCCACATCCGTAAAGGTTACGAAGTATTCATATCCACATCTAGCCTAGCTAGACATGGGCCCACTTACGTCACTATGAACGAGGGCTAACAAATCGGTGGCACTTGCACTTTTACCAAGTAAAAATGTCTTAGGCACTTTGCCTAATAACTAGATTTGTAGACATCATTTGAATAGAATCAAATCTGTCCTAGTATCCACTCTTCGAAAGTGTGGATATACGAGTCTTGTTAGTTTGTCCCAGACAACAATGCCACTTTTAAGTCTCATCTGATTAATTGAGTTTGAGCTATTTGTCTGCCATGTTATACGTTTGAGATTCATTTATATTAAAAATATAAATACGTTGTATCACATCTAATGTGTTTATCTCAATACCATCTTTATAAAATAAAACACTTTAATGTTCTAGAATATAAAGGTATACCCGCAACGGGTTTAACTTAGCTATAGAGATAATGTTTCTAGTCAAACTCGGTACATTATAACAGTTTCCTAATTTAAGTACATACCTGAAGGGTAGTTCCTAACCTTAGGTTTCTATGATTAAAACAGCGACTCTCGTCCCGTTTCTGACTCGCAGGTCGATCTCAACTGAATCCAGTCTCCTGCTAATCAGCAGATTCCGCACATCAGTACATATATTTAAGTACCACATCTAGTAACAAAATCCAATTTTGAAACTAGTAGAGAACATGTTTATGACAAACATACTTGAAGTCGGAGCCTTGCCCGTTTTCACTTCCTTCATGTATGCCTTGTCCATACGGCAGTCACGCTTCTAGTGACTCTGTTTGCCACAATTTAGGCAGACATCTTAGGATATGTCCTTTGTCTTCCAAGAAGACTGTGATGATTTTGCCTTTGCTCCTTTTAGAAGCTCTGGATCTGCCTCATAGAGCATAGCCATCAACTCTCCAAGAGTGTTCTCTTGGTTCATAATGAACATGCCCCAACTTTCGGGTAGAGACTATAAGATCAAATCTTTGGTAGTCTCGGCCACGTAGGTAATACCCAGCTAACCTAGCTGATCGATGTCAGCAATCATCTGTGACACCTAGTGCTCGACAGATGTACCCTCTGACATACGTGAGCGAAAGAGCTTCTTTTGCAATTTGTACTTCTAAGATCTAAGAATAGATCTATGAAGATCTTTAATTTCAACATCATGTTATAAGATCTAATCCTTTAGTCTGACAACGGAATTAAAGTGTAATTGCATTAAGCATAATGGATTGAGCACTAAAGTTATCATCACATAAATCTTCCAAAGATTATGTTTTACTATTTGCTTAACTCCGAGCTCGGCATGAGATGTTTCTCTATCAAATAGAATAACTTCTCAGTTTCCTGGACTATCCTGAGGTTTTATTCCCAATCTGAAAATTAAAGCCGTTTAAATACATTTTCTCCCAAGATTATGTTCTAAACGCTAATCTTTCAGTTATCTTGATTGCTATAGTCCAACTATCCAATCAACGATTTTGAGTACTATTAAATATAATGATTACTATAGTCTAACTATATAATCAACCATAATTTGATTGGTTAAAATCAAATATATTTGATTAGTTAAATTCAAATATATTGATTACTATAATCCAATTTATAATCAACTATAAATGAAATAGTTTGAATACAGTCCAACTGTTTAATTAAAACAACAATTAAATATTAGTCCAACTAATATATATTTATTTAAAAAATGACGAAAATGATATGAGCGCGTTTGGCAAGTCTCTAAATGAAATTGCAAATTTAATACTTACCTCCCACTATTTTTCGGTGAGCCTCTAACCCTCTGTTGAGTACTCGAGAAACCTAGTTTCCTAGTGGGCTAGGATCCCGTTAAATAAAATACAACCTTGACTTTGGCCAACAAGATGTTGATATTTAACTAGGTAGATCTCTAAGATCAATTGGATCTCATCCAATTCTTAGATCCAGTAGGTGGACATCCAAGTCTGAAACATATATCCAATATATGCCAATATATCCAATATATTCTTTAACCTTTTTCCTCTAAATCAATTAAGCCTTGGCTTTGTCACAACAAACTTAATGATTCCAGTTAAGCGGGACCCATTGACTTTGGAAAGCTTCGTAATCGATGTCGATGGACAAGAAGTGATCTTGACTTTGGCCAACAAATCATAACTTGGACAAGACATGCGATATGGAACAAAGCCTTCATGATTCAAACACATCCGCGATGGACAAAGGTCTTGACTTTGGCCAACAAACCAGTGCCAATCTGGATCTTGAGAATGAATCATTCAATGGAAGGAAAACACTTAATATTTGTTGAGGGTTTTTTCGCGTAATTGGCAACCAATTAATTATCATTGATTAGGTATCATCATACACCCTTAATCATGCATTCTAAAAGCATAATAAGGCGTGGTAAATAAATTAATAATGATATGCGGATGGATATTTAAAACATTTTGTTACTAGAACAAATCTCTCCACTTTCTTCTCTCTCGCTAGCACAAATCTTACTTCTACCCAATACATAACACTTCTAAAGAAACCTCATTTACATTGAGGGGAATAGGTGAGAAGAGAAATACAAAGAGTCAAGAGGTAATAGGCTGGACACGCAGGTCCAATTAATAAATTCTAAATTTATTACAGCAATTTCCAAAATTGCCCTCATCATCTAATATCCATTCGATATACATTATTCATACATCACATCCATGTATTCACACAAAGCATGTTATCAATCAATCTAATCCATTAATTAATCTGAAATTGATGACCATCCAATGTTCAAAAAACGATTTGATTTGCACGAGTCCAACTCGTTTTAAGAATGAGTACTCAAAGTACAAATTCTTGAATTATATCAAACTACAATATTAAATCCAATTTAATTTCCATTCAATACTAATTCTTTATTTAATTCCAAATTAAATAATTACACTTTATTAATAAGCCTTTGCGACTTAGATTCTAAATCTAATCTTTATGGGTCTCAAAGCCCAATTAACATCCAATGTCAATTTAATTAAAGTCCAATGGGCTTTCAATTAATTTATAAGGCATGGACTTTGGCAACCAAAACCCAATAAGGATCACCCTTTGCCAAAAATCAATTTAGGCCCATTAGGCCCAATTAAAATTTTAAAGGTCCATTTTATTATATTTGGACTTTATGGAAATGGTTTTAGAGCCCAATTGGATCCAACCAATTAACCTAAACCAAACTTGGCCCAACCAAGCCCAATAAGCCCAAATACAATATTTTTAGCCCAATTCCAAATTTAGGCCTAAAATTAAATTCCATATTCTAAATATCATAATTTAATCAATTAAAGTGTATTACACTAATTATTTATCTAAATCAACATTTCCAAAA
>SKCR01031503.1:0-67222 GCA_019454045.1 Zanthoxylum bungeanum | reverse complement strand
TTTTAAGCCGTAATCAATTTCATGCTCAACCTTGCTCTGATACCATTGTTGGTTTCTATTAAGGTCCCAAAATCATAAACAAGCATGAAATATGTGTGAATATAAATCAACGAAGTTGCGGAATACTCACATCGATCGGTTGAGCGACATTACGATGAACAAAAAATCCATTTTCTGCTTCCTTGTGTATTCGGCAGTGGCTGTGTGCAGTTCACTATTTTGGCTTGGTTTTGGTCCTTCGTCAAGCTCCAAGCTTCATCAAACGATTCCCGGATCATGGGTGGACTTCCCTATCACCTTCGCATGTCTCTCGGAGTGCTAACTCTTGTGATTTTTGCCATCAAAATCACACAATCTTGCTTCCCTAGCTCACGGTTTCTTGACAGAAACCAGTGAAGGATTTTCAGCCCCTTGGGCGTGTAGAGAGGAAGAAGAAAGAGATGAGAGAGAGATGAGTTTTTGTAGGTGGAAAGTGTATCTAATACACTTTATTTATTTTCCAAAAACAAATAAATGATTTACCAAATTTTTGATTTTCAAAAATCAAGTCATTAATGGCTTGCCAACTACCAACATCAACTCACATCAATCATGAATAGTGATTCGCGTCAATCACTCAAAGTGAAAGACATCCATCACTCTATTGACGAATGATGTGACACTAGATGCGACTAGCGATTTGATGCTTGATTTGACTTATGTGCCGCACTCGAATTCGAAATGAGAATACGGTCGCAAATAATCTCGGGCTCGAGTTCGCTAATTCCAAATTAACAAATTTTCCGTTGCGTCGTAATTAAATGATGACGCCTAGCGAAATCACTATTCACGTCGCTAACGAATTAATTCTAAATTAATTCCTTCACCCGAATTAATATCTAATTTTAATTCCGCGTCGAAATCCAATTTCGTTAAATATATCAAATATATTAATTTATCGATTAATTCCAAAATAATCGTTATCACTCTTTAATTGATATTTTATCCCAGATAAAATATCTCCGCCATTAATCCCATATTAATTTTCTATCTCTTCTAATTAATCCCAGATTAATTTAGAGTGCGAGTCATACGTCATCGGTGAATCTTCGGGAAGCGACCCATGAGATCCCCGGATATGTTGGCAGTAAATTCGGTCATCGGACTATCCGAACACGTAAGTACCTCGTACTACGTTTGTACCGATTTACAGGACAAGGTTGGCTTCTAGCAAAGCAACATGCCTACCCAATTCTTCAGAAATATCCTTACAGGAATAAATGATCTATATCAGGCGTAGTATACGTAGTATTGCGTATTTTTGTCCAGTATCGGATGATCACGTGCTAGGCCTGGGGCTGGAATTATGTCTGCCCCGTACGAAGCACATGTCGGATGTCTGGTAACTAGTCTCTATAATCGGATAAACATGACCTTGTCATTTTATCCCGATGACTGCAGTACTTAAGAGTACTAGTACCGTATCCAACGTGACCATCATCTCCATATTACTGGAGTGACACTTCCGTCTTGACATCACACCCAACACACTATGATTCTCAATATACCCATAATAGGCGTACACAGAACCTGTTAAAGCCCTGGACAACCGCAACCAAAGTATATTGATTGTCGTAAGTATTAGCGGTGCAAGTCTCATGTTAAGACCAAATACACCTACCCTGATTTCGGACTTCCATAGACACATAGTTATACTACCAATGGAATTCTGAGGGGGTCTATCCAGAGCGAAGCTGTTTCCTGTACCATCGGTAAAACACAACCTCCTATTACACTTGCATGAGTATCCTATACCCAAATTTATGAGAACTATGTCGTTATGCCCTCACAACGTGCACAAGTGTAATACTAGTCGTTTATGCATTTATCGATGTCCAATCTCGATAATAATCTGACTAGGGATATTTAATGATTTATCCTATGTGGACTGATACTGTCTCATATCATTCTCCGTCCAGGAACAAATCACAAGAACCTCTCATCATTTATACATCTAGGTGATCTAATCACAAATGATAAGAGTGCAATCTCCTTTGTCACATAGTTAATCTGTACAACAACACAATGATCTGTACAAATAGTGACGCTATGGGTCATAATTGTCCAACAATATGACATCCAGCCGGGTATAAAGGCTAAATCTAGCTAGATGTAGATGACATCTGGCCGATTTTAAATGGTAAAGTCTAGGTAGACGTAGATGACGCCCGGCCTGAATTTGGCTATTTTAGGGTTTCTTTCTCTTCCAACATTGAACCTTACAACTTTTCTGAAATTTTCATGTGTATTCCCACAAGGGACTCATCATAGGGCTATATGTAAGAATGTAGTGTCTACATCACCATAACTAGGAAAAAGGCCACATATTTTGTAAAGTGAAATATAATATATCGGTTCGGGATTCTCTAGGTCATCATCACAGATGATAGGAAGTAATTTGACAGTTCAGGCTACAAAAATCTCTATAAGGACCTCTAGATCGCCTTAAGGTTTGCATCACTAGCTCATCTGAAGTCTAATGTACAAGTTGAGGTAATAAATAAAGAGGCCTTGTAGGCACACTGGACGACTTATAAAGACTCCATGGGTGAAACCCCATTTTCATTAGCCTACGAATATGAGGTAGTGTTCCTAACAGAGATCAAGATGATGACACATCATGTCTAGAACTTCGAGGGAGAATAGAATGAAGACCTCATCGGGCATCATCTCGACGTGGTTGAGGAAATAAGATAGAGATCGCCACTCAGAGTCACTCTATATTAGTAAATGGTAGCTCAATTCTACAATAAAATAGTCAAAGAACAAACCTTTCCTTGGGGACTTGGTCTTAAGGCAGGTCACTTTGAATACAAAAAAATCCAAGGAAGGCTCCCTGGGAAGAAAATGAGAAGAACCTTACTAGGTAGCAGAGGTCATCAGGTCGGGTGTCTATCACATGGAGCAGCTGAATGGCACCCGGCTCGAAAAGCCCTCGAATTCTGAGATATTGTAGAGGTATTATCAATAGAGCCTATTTTAGAATGAACCTTAAAGATTTTTAAGAATGGGAATAATTCTCTAACAATATAAATAATACCTATACACGCTGGATCGTTATTTGAATGGGAAAAACTTATTTAATATTTTGAGGAAATACTCACGATCGGAATTAGCAATAGGTGCAAGACAAATATGAGGAAAGCATGCACCCCCGTGGCACACCAAGCTTGGCGACATTATCAAATACCCCAGCCAGGGACATTAATACCAAAAGGCTTGCACCTTTGAGGATAAAGCATGAAAACTTACATAGCGATTGGCACCTCGGACATCCATAGCGTACTCGACGTAAGGGTCGATGTGGCACTTGGTGCCACAAGGTAACCATAGCACGTACGGATTGAAAACAGCTTTAAGGTACTATGAAAGCCTTAGGTTTGCATAGCACATAGAAGGATAATACCCTAATGGCATTTGCTACCCAGGAGAGTTGGAGGTGTATAACGGGAAAGGCCCACGAGCCTCTATGGCATCTCTATCCTCGGGATATGTCTAACATGGGAGAGAGAATTCCCTTATAGTGCTAGTCATCCCTTTTCGGATCCATATGAGCATAACACGTGTAAGGCTAGAAGGCTTCCATGAAATTGAAGACTCGAGACCTACTTAGCATGAGCAGGAGAAGCCCTAATGGCGCTGGCCACCCCGTGATCCGTAGCCTGGTTTGCCAAGTCATTTAGATTGTAAAGTTCAAAAATTTTATTTTAGGTAATATGAGGCAAGACATTGTCTCAGTTGTCTTGATGGGTTTTGGGTAAGTGCAGAGTGTGTGATATGTCACCCCTACCACACTTGTCATTTTGTCTTGTTTTTATGCAACATGGTATAGGACTTTTGTAGAGATGGCTCGCAATTGAAAATCTTCCTTCGTGGTTTTTCTGGTTTGGTTGGCTCGGGGTTGGGTACATCCCACCGAGGACTTGATAATTGAGAATGACATAAGGAGAGATCATTCTCTTATGGCCAGGTATATTGAATGGCTCGGGTTTGATATGTCCCATCGAGGCCTTGATTATTGAGAATGGCACAATAATAGATCGTTCCCTTGTGGCCCAGTATATTGAATGGCTCGGGGTTGGATACGTTATATTGAGGTATTACTTAGTAAATGGCAGAATAATGTATCATTCCCTTATGGTCAATTGTTCTTATTGGCTCAGGGTTGGATTCTTGAGGCCTTATTATTATATGAGTGGTACGAGGAGGATTCATTCCCTTATGACCAAGTTTATTGATTGGCTCGGGGCTGGATTCGTTCCGCTGAAGCCCTATTATTATGTGCTGAAATAGCACCAAGCAGGTTAAGCTCCCTCAGAATATTCGTGTTGTGATAGGCATAGGGTCAGAGTTTCTCTCTCATAGCCTTATTGTGTTGGAGTACCACCAGAAGGGCCGGGTTCCTTCGGGATTATCATATTGTAAAATGAATGAGGTTTGATTCACCCTGGCCTTGATGTGTTGAAATAACATCAAGAAGGCCAAACCCCCTCGGTTTAGTGAAAGACAATGTCGTGGGGTTGAAGCTTCTCCCCCATGGCCATGTTGTTGGACAATTATGATCCATAGCATCACTATTTGTACAGAACATGGTGTTGTTGTACAAATTAACTATGTGACAAAGGAAATTGCTCTTTTATCATTTGTAATTGGATTACCGAGATATATAAATGATAAAAGTCCATATTATTAGTACCAGATTAATAAGATATGGGACAATATCAATCCATGAAGGTTTAATCATTATATATCCCTAGTCGTAGTATTATCGAGACTGGACATCGATAATGCGAAATAGACTAGTATTACACTTGTGCATGTTATGGAAGCGTAACGGCATAGTTCTCATATATTTGGGTATTGGATACTCATACAAGTGTAATAGGAGGTTATGTTTACCGATGGTACGGAAACAGCTTCGCTCTAGATAGACCCCTCGGAATCCCATTGGCAGTATGACCATGTGTCTATAGGAATCCGAATCAAGGTAGGTGTATTTGGTCTTAATATGAGACTTGAATCGCTAATACTTACGACAATCAGTATATTTTGGTTTTGGTCGTCTGGGGCTTTAACAGGTTCTGTGTACGCCTCTTCTGGGTATACTGAGAATCATAGTGTATTGGGTGTGATGTCAAGATGGAAGTATCACTTCAGTCATATGGACATGATGATCACGTAGGATACGGAACTGGTACTCTTATGTACTGCAGTCATCAGGATAATATGACTAGGTCATGATTATCCAATTATAGAGACTAGTTACTAGAGATCCGACATATGCGTCGTATGGGGCATACACAATTCCAGCATCATGCCTAGCATGTGACATCCGATACTGGATCGTAATACATAATACGCAACACTATGTATACTACGCATGGCAAAGATTATATATTCCTTAAAAGAATATTTCTGGAGAATTCGGTAGGCACGGTGATTTGCTAGAAGCCAGCCATGTCTTGTAAATCGGTAAGAACGTGGTACCGGGTAAGCACGTGTTCGGATAGTCTGACGACCGGATTTACTGCCAACATATCTAGGGATCTCTTGGGTCGCTTCCCGAAGATTCACCGATGACGTATGACTCGAACAGAATTAATCTAGGATTAATTTTGAGAGAGAGAAAATTAATCTATGATTAATTACGGTGAGAATTTATCTGGGATAAAATTCGAATAGAAGAGAGAGAACGATTAATTTGGAATTAATCGATTAAAATAATATATTCGATATATTAAATGAAATTAGATTTCATAGCGGAATTAAAATTGGATTTTAATTCGGGCAAACGAATTAATTTAGAATTAATTCGTAAGTGACTTTGATAGTAATTTTGCTATGCATTATTATTTAATTAAATTTGATTTAATTAAGTCGCAACGGAAAATTCTTTAATTCAGAATTAACGAACCCGAGCCCGATATGTGTTTTACGGGCCCACTTGAATTTTGAATTTAGTGGGGCCCACATCAAGTCACATCACTAGTCAATCTCATCACTTTTTGGTGATGGATGTTTTTAGTTGTTTTTAACTTGTAAAACACATTTCCATTATTTTATTTTTGATTTTTGAATGACCTTTACTAACTTAGATTTGACTTTCTCATTGATTTTGGAATTCAAAGATCAAGCTTGGAGCTAAATCAAACATACAATCAAAGGAGATCTTGGAGCACTTCTCAAAGGAGGAAAATTTTGTTATTCTCTACATCCACTTATCTGATCATTGTAAGTAATTTTCCGCTATCTTACTTCGATTATTCATACTTATTTACGCTTAATTGATCCTAGGCATGTTCTTAGAGAACCCAACAATGGTATCAGAGCCAAATTAAGCATGAAATGGATTAGGGTTCATAAACTTGAATTTGGGTATTTTTACTTGGAGCATGATTTCGTAAAATTGAGTCTTTGGATATGTTTAGATTATGATAACTTAGAGTTATGCATGATTAATTTGGAGAAAAATTGATTAGATAATTTTTCCCTAGTTACCTTATGGTGGCCGAATGTAAAGCCCTTAATGTCATGGTGATTTTTTGATTTTTAGACCATTGGATGTGTTTAAAATGCATGAATATATTGATTTGTGATTTAATTGGTTTGAAATCAAAATCGGATATAAAATGCCCAAAATGCCGTGAGATAGAGAAGCATGTTATGACTTGATTTTGTTTCAATTATGTTGGACATATATTGAATATAATAAAGCATGATTAATTAATTAAATTGATGTTTTGGAAATGTTAATTTAACTAATTAATTATGGCTATACACTTTAATTTAAAAAAAAATGTGATATTTGGAATATTGGAATTTAATTAATTAGTCTTTAATTTGGAATTAGGGTAATGTTGTTATATTTGGGCCTTATGGGCTTGGTTGGGCCAAGTTGGTTTAGGACAATTAGATTGGATCCAAATTGGGCCTAAAACCATTCCATGAAGTCCAAATATAATAAATGAGTCTTTTAAATTTAATTGGGCCTAATGGGCCGAAATTAAATTTATGACAAATAAGGTGATTCCTTTATTGGGCCTTGGTATTTGGGTTTGACCCATATGAGCCAAAGCCCATGCCTTATGAATTAATTAAAATCTCATTGGACTTTAATTAAATGGACATTGGATGTTAATTGGGCCTTTGAGACCAATTAAGATTGGATTTAGAATCTAAGTCTAAAAGGCGCATTAATAAAGTGTAATTATTTAATTTGGAATTAAATATGAATTAGTATTGAATACAAATTAAATTGGATTTAAAACTGTAGTTTGATATAATTCAAGAATTCGCACTTTGAGTACTTGTTCTTAAACGAGTTGGACTCACGCAAATCAAATCGTTGTTTGAACATTGGATGATCACTTAATTCAAAGATTAATTAATTGGATTAGATTGATTGAATAACATGCTTTGTGTGAATACATGGATGTATTGTATGAATAATGTATATCGAAAGGATATTAGATAGGTAAGGGCAATTTTGGAAATTGTTGTAATAAATTAAGAATTTATTTAATTGGACCTGCGTGTCCAGCCTTTATCTCTTCACTCATTTTAATTCTCTTCTCACCAATTCCCCTAAATGTTAATGAGGTTTCTTTATTGTATTATGTAATTGGGTTGAAGTTAGAATTGTGCTAGCTGGGGAGAGGAAATGGAGAGATTTGTTCTAGGAACAATTTGTTAAATATCCATCCGCATATCATTATTATTTATTCGCGTCTTATTATGCTTTTAGAATGCATGTTTAACGGTGTATGATGAGACTTAATTAAAGATAATAAATTGGTTGCCAAATCGTGACAAAAACCCTCATTTTATATTAAGCGTTTTTCCTTCCATTGAGTGATTATCTCTCAAGATCCAAGATTGGCATTGGTTTGTTGGCCAAAGTCAAGACCTTTGTCCATCGCAGATGTGTTTGAATCATGAAAGGTTTGTTCCATATCGTACGCCTTGGGCAATTTGTGATTTGTTGGCCAAAGTCAAGGTTACTTATTGTTCATCGGTCTCGATTACGAAGCTTTCCCACTGTCAATGGGTCATGCTTAACTGGTTTCATTAAGCTTATGGAGCCAAAGCCAAGGCTTACTTGATTCAGAGGAAAAAGGTTAGGGAATATATCAGATATATTGGCATATATTGGATATATGTTTCGGACTTGGAGGTCCACCTACTGGATATAGGAATTGGATGGGATCCAATTGATCTTAGAGATCTACCTAGTTAAGTTTCATACAACTTGTTGGCCAAAGTCAAGGTTGTGTGTTATTTAACGGGATCATAGCCTACTAGGAAACTAGGTTTCCCGAATACTCCACAAAGGGTTAGAGGCTCGCCGAAAAATAGTGGGAGGCAAGTATTAAATTTGCAATTTCGTTTAGATACTTGCCAATACGCGCTCATTTCATTTTTTCGTCATTAAAAAATCTATATATATTAGTTGGACTAATATTCAATTGTTGTTAAACAGTTGGACTGTATTCAAACTACTTCATTTATAGTTGATTATATAATTGGATTATAGTAATCAATATATTTGAATTTAACCGATCATTTATAGTTGGTTATATAGTTAGACTATAGTAATCATTACGTTTCATAGTACCCGAACTCGTTGATTAGATAGTTGGATTATAGCAATCATAATAATTGGAAATATTAACGTCAAAGGACATAATCCTAGGTGAAAAATGTCTTTTATGACTTTAATTTTCATATTGAGAAATGAATCTCATGATAGTCCAAGGAGATGAGAATTTAATCTATTTGATAGAGCGACCTCTCGGGCCTAAGCCCGGAGTTGAGCAAATAGTAGAGCATGAGTTTTGGAAGACTCATCGTGATGAAAACTTTAGTGCTCAATCCTTTATGCTTGCCGCAAAGACTCCTTAATTTCTTCGTCAGAATTAATAATTAGATCCTTATAGTATGATATTGAAATTGAAGGATCTTCATAGATCTATTCTTAGATCTTAGAAGTACTGATTACAAAAGAAAACTATTCGAGAGTTAATGGCTATGCTCAAGGAGACAGAGCTAGAGCTTGCAAAAAAAAAAAAGGCAAGAAGCGCAAGACGCATCTTACTTCAACATCCCAAACGGTCAGGGCTTGGCCGAAGGCTTCTAGAGATATGAAATAGGAGCAAGGGCAAAATCATCACAGTCTTCTGGGAAGATAAATGACATATCCCAAGATGTCTGCCTAAACTGTGGTAAACGGGGTCACTGGAAGCGTGACTGCCGTATGGACAAGGCAGACATGAAGGCAGTGAAGACGGGCAAGGCTCCGGCTTCAGGTATGTTTGTTATAAACATGTCCACTGCTGGTTTTAAAATTGGATTTTAGATACTGGATGTGGTATATAAATATATGTACTGATGTGCGGGATTTGCTGATAAGTAGAAGACTGGCTTCAGTTGAGATCGACCTATGAGTCGGAAACGGGACGAGAGTCGCTGTTTTGGCTGTGGGAACCTAAGTTTTAGAACTGCCCTTTGGGCATGTACTTAAACTAAGAGACTGTTATAATGTATCTAGTTTGACTAGGAACATTATCTATGTATCTTGTTTAACCCGTTGCGAGTATAACTTTATATTTTAGAACACTAAGTGTTTTGTTTATAAAGATGATATTGAGATAAGCACATTAGATGTGAATAACAGTATTTATATTTAGAATATAAATGAATCTAGTGGCCCAATAATATTATCCATCAGGGTAGCCCTCAAAAACATATAATATGACAAACAAAAGCTCAAATTTTATAAATCTGTTGAGACTTATTTGTGGCATTGTTGTCTGTGACACATTAACAAGATTCGTATATCCACACTTTCGAAGAATGGATACTATGACGGATTTGATTCTAATTCAAATGATGTCTACGAATCTAGTTTATTAGGCAAAGTACAAAATAAAGTTTCATTAATTTATTACTTTGTTACTTTTTTATCCCCCTCTGGATTTTCACCTACGGGTGGTAATTACATTAGAAGGGCCCGGAATGTTTTCAGCCAAATTAGTAATATGGACTAAAGAATTAACATCAACAGTAACGGTAGCAGCAAGATCAGTAGCAGTAGAAGCAGTAGCGAGGGTAGTAGTAGAAGTGGAAGAGTCGGGAACATCAGCAGCATGATAGGGCAATACAGTTAGGGGAGCAATATCTTAGGCCACCTTGGTCTCTTTATGGGTCGTCCCTCCATAGGCCTCCTCAAAAGTCATCTCCCCCTTGGAAACGGCTAGAACCCGGTGAAGCATGCTCAGGTCCACGTCAGAGTAAGTCTCGCTAATAAACTCTATGGATTGCTCTAACCTTTCTATGCAGTTATGATTCTTGGGCTCCTCGATACGGTCAATAAGGTGGGCATGCAAGTCATCCAGCTCCCTTTTGGTTTTGGTCAGCTCGTCAATGGCCTTGGTCGACTTAGTTTTGGTTTTGTCATGATCTACCTCGGTCATAACTACCTTTGCCTACACCAACTTTAGCTCTGAAGACCAATAAGTAGCCTCAGTCTGGGCCTTATCCCTCCTATTTTATGTAATGTGGATGGCCCAACAAATGGATTCAGCCTTGGCCTTGGCTTCATCTAGTTTTTTGTTCAGATTTTGATCCTTCTTAATGAGTGTTCTCTGGAGCCTCTAAACCTTAACACCTTCTGCAATTGTGCAAGAAAGCACATCCATGTTGGTGTCCAGCAGGTATGTCAGTTGCACAAGAAAGAGATCAGATCAGTTTGTTAAAAGGTGATAAAAGAAATTAGCTAAGTTATGAATGATCACATTTTTCCTGAAGGTATCCCAATCTCTAGATGACCTCCTCGGGAGAAATGTCTTCATAAACGAGGGCCCATTTCAGAGTCACATGTTGGGTAATATAATTAAAGGTCGGCACTAGGTAACCCAGGTCCTCCCTTGTGTTCTCAGGAAAGTTGTCTATCCCCAAGGTGTTGGCTGAGGTTTTTTGGGAAGCATGATCCATCGGGGCCTTCCCACGGGATGTGTTGGTTTTACTCAGGAGGATCTCCTCTGGACTTCCTCAGGAGCATCGCCTCCGAATCGGTGGGGACATCATTTTTTACTATTTTGGAGGTGGAGGAGGTGTTTTGGAAGTTTGGGCAGGAGCCTGAGTTTGCTGGGTGCTGGTGGTATGTTTATAGTTCGTATTGGTATTTTGCTTGACCTTAGTGTTTGTTGTTTTTGTTTATGGGGTATTAGGGTGGTGATTTAGGGTCGGGTGTCGCTTGGCTCACCTTGTGCTAAACGCTTGGTCACCCTCGCAATATGGAAGAGATTTTCTACTCCTTTTTTCCAGACATACCTACATCAAGAAAAAATACAAGGTTAGAAACAATAAATGCATGGTCGTGTCAGATAAACGCAAAAAACAAGAATAGTAAAGCAAGAAGTAAAATAAAAAAGAGATCAGTCAGTTAATTATTATCTACTGGGCTATTTTATGACTAGTGGAGAGGTCCTCGATATAAGATCTGTGTCGGAAAAGGATGAGGGGTTGACGATGTCTATGTAGTGACCGACATATAGGGACGCCAATCGCACCCCCGCCCTGACCTTGTGATGAACTTTTGGAGGATCACCCCAGCAAGCTACAAGGGGTGCAAGTCTGTTAGTAAGGTGAAGATGAGAATCCTAAGTAAATGAAAGAGAGAAGAATGACATGTTGTTACCTCCAACCTTAAAAACAGTTGGCACAACAATCTCCTCACCAGAGACGATCTGGTTGCGACCTCATGGTCCCCCGACCCAAAACCATTTGTCTTTGAAATTCTTTTTGGTGGTGGGAGTGTTAGTGTTCCTAGAACATGCCAAGGATCTCTAAGGTGATTTGTGTGCATAAATCAAATAGGGTTGCGGAAATTACTTACTTTGATTGGATGAGTTTCAAAAGTTTTTCTTTATCTTTGAAGCTCCAAGCTTTGTTGTTGAGTTCCAAGCTCTTGGGTGAGTTTCCATATCACCTTATTTTACTCCTTTAAGTGCTAGCTTTGAATAAAATGGCGAAAAAATTTCTCCTCCAAGGTTCATTGTGTTCAACAAAGGGAGAGATTTGGGAGAGAGTGAATAGTTCACACTTAATCCAAAAGTGTGTTGACTTAAAGTGTGTGTGTTGTGTGTTAAAAGATGTAATAAATACATCCAACAACTTCCATCACACTTATGACAAGTTGATTTAAGTTAGTGGGTCCCACCACTTTGAATTCAAAATTAAAGTTGGCTTACACAACACACTTTGGGCCCGGTTCGTTTAATCCGACTAAACAAATTTTCCGTCAGTACGTAATTAAATCTAATTTAATTAAATAATAATACTCAGTAAAATTATTACGAAAAATCGCTTGTGAATTAATTCCAAATTAATTCGTTCGCTAGAATTAAAATCCAATTTTAATTCTATATTGAAATCCAATTTCAATTAATATATCCAATATATTATTTTTGCCCAATTAAATAAATTAAAGAGTAAAATCTAATTTCACTATTAAATTTACTTTGCCGATTCATTCCAAATTAATCGCGTTCTCTCCTCTCGATGAATTTAATCCCAGATAAATTCTCGACGCAATTAATCCCATATTAATTCTTTCTCTGATAATTAATCCCAAATTAATTCTTACCGAAATTAATCTCAGATTAATTTTCTCTCTCATAATTAATCACAGATTAATTTTTTTCGAGTCAAATGTCATCGGTGAATCTTTGGGAAGCGACCCAAGAGATTTCTGGATATGTTGGCAGTAAATACGGTCATCAGACTATCCGAACATGTCCGTACCCGGTACCACATTCTTACCGATTTACAAGACATGGTTGGCTTCTAGAAAAACACCATGCCTACCCAATTCTCCAAAAATATTCTTTAAAGGAATATATAATCTTTATCATACGTAGTATACATTGTATTACGTATCTGGAATTGTGTCTTCCCCGTACGAAGCATATATCGGATCACTAGCAACTAGTCTCTTTAATCGGATAATCATGACCTAGTCATACTATCCCGATAGCTATAGCATTAATGAGTACTAGTTTGTATCCCTGCGTGATCATCATCTCCATATGACTGAAGTGATACTTACATCTTGACATCACACCCAACACACTACGATTCTCAGTATATCCAGAAGAGGCGTACACAGAACCTGTTAAAGCCCCGGACGACCAAAACCAAAGTATACTGATTGTCGCAAGTATTAACGATGCAAGTCTCAGGTTAGGACCATATACACCTACCCTGATTCAGATTCCCATAGACACATAGTCATACTACCAATGGGATTCTGAGGGGTCTATCCAGAGCGAAGCTGTTCCCCTACCATCGGCAAACAGAACCTCCTATCACACTTGCATGAGTATCCAATACCGAAATATATGAGAACTATGTCGTTAAGCTTCCATAACGCGCATAAATGTAATACTAGCCTATTTCGTATTATCGATGTCCAATCTCGATAATACTACGACTAGGGATATTTAATGATTAAAGCTTACGTGGATTAATATTGTCTCATATCTTATTAATCTGGTACTAATCATATGGACTTTTATCATTTATATATCCAGGTAATCCAATTACAAATGATAAAAGAGCAATTTCCTTTGTCACATAGTTAATTTTGTACAAGAACACCATGTTCTTTACAAAATAGTGATGCTATGGGTCATAATTATCCAATAGGGAGATGGGAGATTATGTGCTTGGCTCCAGCGTAGGTGGAAATATAGTACCAACCCTTTTATACCTTATGGTTGGCATTTATTCGATAAAGCTTCTTCAACTCTTGAACCGATGGTTTTCCCAAGTCGGCCTAACTCCATATCACATAAAGCTCGATGAACACCCTCCACCCGTTCAGGTTCAGTTGGCATATGGCCAGATTCATTACTGCTAACATATTGGCAAATTATCCTTGCATAGGCAGACGCAAACCTATATCAAAGAAGGTAGTAGAACTAGCTACTTGACCACCACTCAGTTGGCTTGCGTGATCTCCCTCTTCAGGAAAGTCCAAGATAATTTCCTCAAAAATATGGAATATGTCCATGAGCTGATCCAGTTCGGCATAGTTTATGGTGGAAGCTCTGTCCATATCAAGATTTATGAAGTCCAATAGGGAAGGTATTGGGTCGGCGAGGGCTATTCTTACTGAGAATGACTGGTTTTCTTCTTCTGAGAGTGATGATGTGTATGTCACTTGGTCTTACTAATATTGAGCTTCCCATGACAATCAGCTCGGTTGGACGTGGGGCACTGCCTCGTAAGTCAGAACAACAAATGGGTAGCAGAAGAGGCTTCAAATTCTGGCATTCTTAGAATAAGATGACCCAAGAGTAAGGTTAGTAAAGTTAAACTAAGCCTTTTTAAATAAATTTTATGGGCCTATTTTACTGTTAGTTGGGCCTATTATCTACCTAGGGTTTAGTCTGTCATCCCTATCAAGTGGCTAACCCTACAAACTTTAAGTGCCCTAACAATGGCGAAATGATAAATTTTTAACATAGCAAGAACACAACCAGAAATAGAAACCTTACCCGACTTATACATGCAAGTCTAAACCCATTATAAATCCTAGAAACGGATGCATATAACAGGAATACAAACCTAGAAATGAAGCATTCAACGCAAACATAAATTCCTACAAACACAGAAATACAAGCATCAATCCCACAAACACAAAAAAAACCCATAAATATGTTATATGTTCATTATGCTCATCATGCATCAGTTCTAGGAATATAGAGCATGCTTAGGACGAGAAAGTAAATAGGGGGTCGATAAACACTTACTTGAATGAAAAGGGGTGATTGGTGATGAAGATTGAGAGATTTTGTTACTTGAGGACGCTAAAGCTCAAATGTTGCAGAGAGTGCTAGAGGTTTGAGAGAGTTGTTTTTAAAAGAGTTGATGTTGTAAAAGTTTGGAAAATAGCAAAAATAGCCTTTAAGTAGGTTGTTCAGGATGATCAAGATCATTGGTTTGGAATAGGGGTGATAGGTAAGTGACACGTGTCGGGTCGATCGCATCAATTGAATTCAAATTTAAGGCTCAAATAAGAGCCAATTGCTCAGTCAATCTAAGCTGTCTAAATTCTTAGCGCACAAGTTACAGATGGATGACATTTGGCATATCAGGGAGACAAAACGAAAAGGGATTTGACGGATTTGATTATCATTTAAAGAAGATCATTATACCTTTGCACATTCCTAAGGACTTTTCAGAACCCAATAAGCACATTTTCGAATGGCGGTGAAAGAAAGAGAATCACCAGAAAATGGTATCTTTAGCAGTATCTAGAGCAACCCGTCCAAAGGAGAATGAACCTGGGAAAAGCTGGGGTGATATGGAGTTCCCAATGGGCCACAACTCGAGCATCTACGTACACCACCATCTTTTGTAAAGTTCTTGGCATCAACATGTACACTTACTGATACCGAGAATTATGGGATATATGTTGGTAGTGGTTTTTTGAAAGCTATTACCACGAGTAAGGTTCAGATATCGGGGAGGGGTAGCAAAGGCCCAAGGGCCTAGAGAAATATAGGGCTTGGTAGAAAAGACCTGACCACGTCATACATAGAAGAAATCCAGAGGGTATAACGTGTTGAAGATGAACCTAACGATACCGACCCGACCATATGAAAATGAGGGATTTGGGGTTGTTTGAGAATTAGTTGAACCCGACTCGACGAGGTCCCTACAAGTCAATCCGATCTATTTGAAAGAGCTAGATGGGACTTTGATAGTATCATCTGTATCGACATACCAACCAGAGGAATGAAGATGGGATCACAAACCGACCAGTATTGAAGTCAAGTGACGTATGCCCTAAATGGGAAGATGTGCTTCTAGAAGACTAATGATGACACATGGAAAGCAGCTGTCCACCGCGGAATTAGCCCCTACCAGTCGCTATAGGCCAGTGCAGTGGAAAAGCACAACCTCCGTAGGCCGATACAGTAGCAGAGGAATGGGCTAATATAATTGGATGGATTATGGGTGGTTGAGGATGGCAATAACTGTAATGATGATCTTGTGACATTGGCTGACATCGCGGTTGGTGGAATAATATATTTTGAAGCATATATAAAGAGGTTGAAGTCATAAATTCAAGGGTTAGCAATTTTTACATTTCACAACTTGTAAAACCAATAATTCAAGAGCTTGAGATAGAGAGAGAAAGTTGGTCCGTCACTCGACCGCTTGAGAGAATTGTACTGGATTTATTAAGACCCGAGGTGTTTCAACTTTGTAATAATCTTCCCCCCACTTGTAGCTCGAGTCAGTATTGACTCCGAACAATAATAAAATATCCCCCTTTCTCCCGTGGATGTAGGCAGTAGCCACTCTCCGCCGAACCATGTAAACTATGTGTTTATCATGTCTGTTTGCTAAATTTGTGTGGTTCTCTACTAACCAAATAAATACATTGTTCAATGGAGGTTTATTCGAGAAGGAAATTCCTCATTTTATCTTTCGAAGGAAAAACAGTCGTCAACCGAACCCACAAGATCTAGAGTTCGTTTCTAGATTTTAGGAACTGATTTCTCTAAAATAAGGTAAAGGTTTTACACATTCTGAAACCAAACAGGGTAAATGATGAATGATGTTTCCGATTCTTATGATGCTTTTTTGTTTAATGACATGGCTAATTTATCTGTTACTTTTCATGAGAAACTAAAAATGTTGAAGATCAATAAGAAAAAAAATTTCATAATTAAAATTATTGGCCACCAGGGGTTTTAATTTTTAATTTTTATTATTATGGAATATATAAGTATCTTCTTTCTATATTATACCTCACCCAACCCAAATCCTAAATTAAATATATCAATAAGACTAGAACTTGTAATCTCTTACTTAGACGATAATAGTTAAATCAATTAGATTATCCTTTGAAGATAACCTATCTATTTTGCTTTGCAAAGCTATTTAAAGTTAGCATATTTAGTTCAAAAATTGCCAACTAACTAAATTTAGCACAAGGTTATGAACAGTGTGTATTATATGATCTGCTGTATAAAATCAAACTGAAACTGAAACTGAAACTCACATTGTAAGGTATTCTGATTTTAAAATTTAGGAATTAAAATTTTTAAGATAGATTTCAATTCCAATAAGAATTAGTAAGGTTAAAATTTTGAATAATGCTATGTTCTGATTGACACATTAATAACACTTTATTAATCTGGCTTTTAAAAATAAAATGTAATTAAAAATGTAATTCTGCTTAATTAAAAAATATATGATGTTTCCCCTTTCTCATTTCTTATGTTAACTTTTACTTTAACAATTGTAGAAATCATCAAGCCTTTTTTTGCTAAAGACAAATGGTCAAACAAAACCTAAAGTTTCTATAGAGCTACTATGCTTTCACTTTATTGAACATAAAATAAAGTTGAGTAATATAGAACCTACATGATCAATTTTGTTGCCATATTTCCAGTAGGAAATGCTTAGTTTCGGCTGTAAATCCAATCATACTCTGCATCTATTCAATGATTAATGTTAGTGGTGGATTTTTCCTAAAGGGTCATCTCGAAAGACCCAACAATAAGTCTTGGCCCAATTATTCAAATCTGTTACAATTTCAAATAAAATCCGGTCTCAGCAAAATTGGGAAATAAAATAGATGGTTAGGCCAAAGCCAAAACCGCAACCTAACCTTAATCAGCCTAACCGCACAGTTCGATTCGATTTAAAGTTTTATTTATTACAGTTTGGACAAAATCAAATCGTAATCGAACCCTAAACCGACCGAACCGTATTGTTAGGTTCGGTTTAAGGTTCGAAACCTTTTTTTTAAATAAATTAAATTATTATAAAATTAAAAAAATAAAAATTTATTAAAGAGTAAATAAATTAATTTAAATTGTTATAAAAAAAATAAATTAAAATTTACTAAAGAACAAGACTAAAGTAGACATTAATAATTTATTTATTATTTTGAAAAAAAGAACTTGCACTTACATAAACTGCCTACGTATCCTCTTGGGGTGTGTAAGAATCAAAGTTCACGTAGTTCTGTTACATTTTACTTTTAATAATTTACCCATTAATATTTTATTCATTGTCAACCGAGAAAGGCGGTCCGGTTATTGAGCATTCGGTTCAATTTGTGTCCGTGTTATCACACAAATCTTCAAATGTTTTCGGCTGATTTTCTTGTTCATGATATTCTGTCCTACACCAATCGTCAAGACATGTTTGAGTTTCTAACGTCTCCGATTTCAACATTGATTTTCTGTCATCTCATATTTTATATTCTAATTGAGTTTCTCGATTATAGAACATCACAAGAACCGCTTCATTTTCCGACAAAGCGAAGTACAACAACCAGATCTTAAAATTAGTGAGTGGACACTCTCTTTCTAAGTTAACTTTTTATTTACATTGTTTTAAATAAAGACTTATTTTTATGCACCTAGGGCGTTGATAAGTGGTAAATCTATCACTATTTCCCACTCATTTAACTTAATATTTTCCTACGTGTCTCCATGTCATCAGCCACGTCAGCAAGTCAACAAGTCAACATTGCCACGTGTCGTGCCATATCATCATCAGCCAATCACAGCGTGACACGTGTCGCCATGTGTCGCAATCCTACGGTGCCGACAATCGATTTCGCCTTGTGTCGCCACGTCAGCATCATAATTGAGCTCTCAGCCGCCTCTTATCCGAATCGCCATGTATCAAGCAGAGAGCATGCCACGAATCACTGTTCCAGAGTCGCGACGCCCAAGCTCTTGGCGTCGCGACGCCCGAGGCCTATCCGTACCTATAAATTGAGCTCGAAATTTCAGATTTTGTGGTACCATTCTCTCTCATTCTTTGATGTAAATAAGGAGTTTCTCTCTCTAGTGTCTTTAATTTCAGTTTTGTAATTAATTTTAATTACTTTTTGTAATAATAGTAATTTACTTTCTTTACTTTTTACAGTTTTTACTATTCACCATGAGGAGGTAACTTCCCCAGCTAGGGTGAAAGGTAATTCTTTTACTATTGCTATTTAGATTAATCTCCCTTAAAAATAATATATCACTATTTAAAATTTGACTTAAAAAGGATACCGCTATATTGGTCGGTTGGTAATTTAATTTTAATCTGGTTTAAACCTGACTAATCAAGGATACCGCCAGATTGGTCGGTTGGTAATTTAATTTTGGTTCCGCCTTTATGGCTGGTTTATGGACAAATATTACCGCCTTAATGGCTGGTTGGACTTAATTTGACTTAATCAGGATACCGCCAGATTGGTCGGTTGGTAATATTATCACAAGTTTATATATTATTTTATGGGAGATATCTAAATTAGTAGTAGTAAAAGTAATTCATTTTACCTTAGCATTTTATTTTATTGTAATTTACTTTTCAGTATTTACTTTACCGCATTTTTACTTTATGTCTTTTATTTTCATGTTTTTACTAGCCCTAGTTATGTATTGTAACTAAATTAGTTATCTGGGGTTGTGATGACTTTTAATATCACCGGTTTATAAAGGGTTAAATTAAAGTTTGTGTAATATAAAGATTTATTTATTGAGTCTTAATCTTAATGCTTTTTAATTAACTGGCCATTAATAAAATTGACTAGGTAAACTTAAAATGAACTAGACATAGGGATTTTAAGTTTAAGACCTCAGACTCAATAGCCCACGATCTTCCTTGAGGATAGATAACCCTTTAATAGATTTCCTTACAGGATAGGAATATACCTGTCGGGCGGGGGTAGCCTTAATTGGAACTTAATCTTAATGAATCTAGGTAATTTGGTTGACATAGACATATGGTTCAATTGGATTATAATAGGTATTTGTAATTGACCATCGGAAGAGGCTTTTACATAATTTAGTGTTCTAGGTTAATAAATCAATATATTACCCAACTTTAAGATAACCACTTCATCTTTAAAATGATATTAAAAGAAATCACACCCTAGATAGTTTTTAATATTGAATTTTTCTTAAAACCTACTTTCGACAATCTTATTTACTTGCTTTTAAATTTAGAATCGTCACCATTTCAAATCAATCAATCAATCAATCCGTTAGATACTAGTAATCATTTGACTTCATAAAATTAATAGTTTAGATATTAAGTCCTCGTGGGATCGATACTTTTTATACTACTTGAACGATACGTACGCTTGCGTTATACGTGTGTGTTTACGCCGGTCAAGTTTTTGACGCCGTTGCCGGGGACTTATTTATCTTTTACTATTAGTTTATGGGTTAGATACCTTTACTTGTATCTAATTTCTTTTTACTTATTGTTTTTGTTTTCTTGTGTTTCAGGTTCTCATAAACTTCATGAGACGAACCAGAAGTTTTGAACTACGACCGTTTGACCCAGAAATTGAAAGAACCATCAGACAGTTGAGAAGGGAAAGGCGAGAAGGCCAAGAAGCTTTAGTCAACATGGAACCTAAACCTTTGGAGGTTGCACCACCAATTCCCATTCGAGACAGAACCATTCCGGTGGTTGACAGACTCATTTCTTGCATTGTACTCCCTCCCTTACCAGCAAATGCGGGTGACATCAAAACATGCATTCAGATGATTCAGCAGTCAGTTCAGTTTGGGGGGAATGCAACTGAAGATCCTAATACCCACATCAGCAACTTCCTGGAAGTTTGTGGCACTTTCAATTACAACCGATAAGCTGAAGAAGCAATGAGACTGCGTGTTTTCCCATATTCCTTGAAGGACAGAGCTAAAGCTTGGCTACATTCACTACCAGCAGGTTCTATCATAACTTGGAACACTTTAGCCACCAAATTTCTTGCAAAGTACTTTCCACCAGCCAGAACTGGAAAACTGAGGAATGACATCACATCCTTTGTACAACAAGACTCTGAAACTCTCTACGAAGCTTGGGAAAGGTACAAAGATTTACTCCGGAAATGTCCTCACCATGAGATTCCAAAATGGCTTCAAGTCCAAACATTCTATAATGGACTTTATGGAATAATGAGAACCACAATCGATGCTGCTGCTGGAGGAGCTTTAATGGCTAAAGGTGAAGATCAAGCCTGGGAACTAATCGAAGAAATGGCCAACAATAATTCTTTGTGGCCAACAGAAAGGAGCATGATCCAAAGAATTGCAGGAATTTATGAAAGTGGAGCCAATACAGCAGTCAACACCAAGCTAGATCAGATATGCAAATTTATGGAGACTCTTACCACTGGATCCACAAGTTCACCATATGGAGGAACATCAGAGTCGAACCAACTTGAAGAAACGGTGAATTTTGTCAACAATTTCAACAGACAGTGGAACAATCCATATTCCAACACCTACAACCCAGGGTGGAGGAATCATCCTAATTTTTCATGGAGCAACAATTCAGGCCAACAGCGGAACTATCCACCACCTGGATTCTAGCAACAGAACAAAAGCCAGGAGCAGACAAATGAACCAGGAATAGCAGAAGTGTTGGCTCAGTTAAAAAAGTACGATGCCATCTTTCAGAGCCAATCAGCTTCCATCAAAGCACTGGAGAGTCAAATCGGACAACTGGCCAATGCTCAGAGTTACAGACCATCAGGTAATCTTCCCAGCAACATAGAACCCAATCCAAGGAACCGAGGGAGGAGCAATGTCAAGCCATTACTTTGAAAAGCGGTACTGAAATCAACAAAGATGTTGGAATCAAGATGTCCCAAGAAGAAGTTCCAAAAGAAGCTGAACAACAGATGGAGGAAAAAGAGGCAAAGGAAAAAGAAGCAAAGGAAAAAGAACAGATCACTCTACCTCCACCTTTTCCTCAGCGTCTTCAGAAAAACAAACTGGACAAGCAGTTTGCTCGATTCCAGGAGGTTTTCAAAAAGCTGCATATCAACATCCTATTTGCAGAAGCCTTGGAAGAAATGCCCAGTTATGTCAAATTCATGAAAGACATTTTTTCACGAAAATGGAGATTGGGAGACTACGAAACAGTAGCATTAACGGAAGAATGCAGCGCCATTATTCAGAGGAAACTTCCCCCGAAGTTGAAATATCCTGGCAGTTTCACAGTTCCATGCACCATTGGAGAACATATATCGGTAAGGCTTTTATGTGATTTAGGTGCTAGTGTTAACTTGATGCCTTTTTCTATTTACAAGAAACTACAGATTGGAGAAGCAATGACTACCTCAGTTTCATTGCAACTTGCTGACCGAACACTCGCATTTCCAAGAGGTGTTGTTGAAGATGTGCTGGTCAAAGTAGACAAACTAATTCTCCCAGCAGATTTCATCATCATTGACATGGAATAAGACAAAGAAATACCTATCATTCTTGGGAGACCATTCTTGGCTACAGGTAAAACTGTGATTGATGTGCAAAAAGGAGAACTAACCATGAAAGTGTTGAGTTTCAATCAAGTCCCAAGATCATAAATCATGCATAAAATTCATATGAACACATCAAAGGAGTAAGGCGGAAACATAACTCACATTGAACGGTTTTGATGAAATGAAGAATACAAGCCTTCAAGCTTCTCAAACTTGCAGTAATGGAGCTCCTTGTGCTGCTGGACTGCTCGGTTTTGGTCCTTCTTGTCTCTCCAAGATTCGGCCATGGATGGACTCCATGGAAGCTCCAAGTTTCAAGCTTTTCCATGCTCACAAATTCGTTTCCCTATCACCATAATATAACCCATGTGTGTGCTAGCACTACTCTTCTTCATTTGCTTCTCAAAATTTCGGTCAAAACCAGAAGATTTTGTGAAGAAATCGGCTTGAAGCCGTGAATGAGAGGGAGAAGAAAAGAGAGGGAAAGAAGAAGACCGTATGTCTTGCATGTGAGAGAGAGAAGATAAAGCTTTAATATATATGTTTATTATATTTACCAAGTAAATTAAATAAAACATATATATTACTTTAATTCAAAAGTTAAAAAGTAAAAAGCAAATGTTGCTTTTTCAACTTCTACATCAATCACTCAAATCAAGTGACAACATGTCATATCACTCAAAGTGACATTGATTTGACGCTTGATGTGACTAGCGATTTGACGCACGATTTGACTTGCGTGCCGCACTCGAATTCGAGATGCGAATGCACTCGCAAATAATCCCGGGCTCGGGTTCGCTAATTCCAAATTAACGAATTTTCCGTCGCGTCGTAATTAAATGATTACGCCTAGCGAAATCACTATTCACATCGCTAACGAATTAATTCTAAATTAATTCGTTCGCCCGAATTAAAATCTAATTTTAATTCCGCGTCGAAATCCAATTTCTAATAATATATCAAATATATTATTTTATCGATTAATTCCAAATTAATCGTTCTCTCTCTTTAATTAATATTTTATCCCAGATAAAATATCTCCGCAATTAATCCCAGATTAATTTTCTCTCTCTTCTAATTAATCCTAGATTAATTAAGTGCGAGTTATACATCATCGGTGAATCTTCAGGAAGCGACCATGAGATCTCCGGATATGTTGGCAGTAAATACGGTTGTCGGATTATCCGAACACGTAAGTACCTCGTACTACGTTGATACCGATTTACAAGACAAGGCTGGCTTCTAGCAAAGCGCCATGCCTACCCAATTCTCCAGAAATATTCTTACAGGAATATATAGATCTGTATCAAGCGTAGTATACCGTAGTATTGTGTATATCGGCCCAGTATCGGATAGTCACGTGCTAGGGCTGGGGCTGGATAAGTGTCTGCCCCGTCCGAAGCACATGTCGGATGTCTGGTAACTAGTCTCTATAATCAGATATTCATGACATGGTCATAATATCATGATTGGATGCGCATCACTCAAGAGCACTAGTACCGTATCCTGCGTGACATCATCTCCACTATGACTGAAGTGATACTTCCGTCTTGACATCACACCCAATACACTACGACTCTCTGATAAACCCAGAAGTGGTGTACGCAGAACCGGTTAAAGCCCTGTACCACCAAGACCAAAGTCTACCGATTATCGTAAGTATTAGCGGTGCAAGTCTCAGGTTAAGACCAAATACACCTACCCTGATGTTGGACTCCCATAGACACATAGTCATAATACCAATGGGATTCCAAGGGGTCTATCCAGAGCGAAGCTGTTTCCCGTACCATCGGTGAAACACGACCTCCTATCGCACTTGCATAAGTATCCAATACTTATATATATGAGAACTATGCCGTTGTGCCCTCACAACGCGCACAAGTGCAATACTAGCCTATTCCGCATTATCGATGTCCTGTCTCGATATACTCCGGCTAGGGATATTTAATGATTAATCCTTCGGGGACTGATACTGTCTTATATCATTCTCAGTCCAGGAACTAATCATATGGACCTCTCTTCATTTATACATCTATGGTGATCTAATCACAAATGATGAGAGTGCAATTTCCTTGTCACATAGTTAATTGTACAACAACACCGTGATCTGTACAAATAGTGACGCTATGGGTCATATTATCCAACAGAAAGTGCAGGACCAAGAAGTGACCTTTAATGTTTTCAAAGCCATGAAATTGCCGAGTGATGAAAAGGAAGAAGAATGTTTCAGAGTTGATGTTGTTGAAAGTATCGTTCAAAATACTGAGCCAAATCCCACAGATACACTTGAAGCTTGCATCACCAACATGACTGACAGCGAGCTAGATGCTGAAATCCTGGAATGTATCAACTACCTTGACAAACCATTCCGATTCAAAGCAACACCACCAGTTGAAAGTTTTGAACTGCCAAAGAAAGATCGAATCAAGCCTTCGATTGAAGAACCACCACAGTTGGAGCTGAAGTTACTTCCGAGCCATCTTAGGTATGCATTTCTTGGAAACTTTTCTGAACTACCTGTTATTATTTCTTCTTCACTAACATTGGAGCAAGAAGAAAAGTTGCTGAGAGTGTTACGAGAGCATAAGAAAGCCATTGGCTGGACAATAGCAGACATTCAAGGCATTAGTCCATCATTTTGCATGCACAAAATCTTGATGAACGATGAGTACAAACCCACAGTGGAGCATCAACGGAGACTCAATCCAATCATGAAGGAAGTCGTGAAGAAAGAAATCATCAAATGGTTGGATGTTGGCATCATTTACCCCATCCTAGACAGCAGTTGGGTGAGTCCTATGCAGTGTGTACCAAAGAAATGAGGAATTACTGTGGTTAATAATGTAAAGAATGAGCTAATCCCAACAAGAACAGTAACTGGATGGAGAGTATGCATGGACTACAGGAAACTGAACAAAGCCACGAGAAATGACCATTTTCTGTTACCATTTATTGACCAGATGTTAGACAGACTGGCAGGACATGAGTTCTATTGCTTTCTGGATGGATATTTAGGATACAATCAGATTGGCATCGCCCCAGAAGATCAGGAGAAAACCACATTTACATGTCCTTATGGTACTTTTACTTTCCGCAGGATGCCATTTGGATTATGTAATGCCCCTGCCATATTCCAGCGTTGCATGATGGCCATCTTCTCAAACATGCTGGAGCAGAGTATGGAGGTTTTTATGGATGACTTTTCTGTGTTTGGAGATTCTTTTGACCATTGTTTGTAAAATTTGGAACATGTATTACAAAGGTGCGAAGATACAAACCTGGTACTTAACTGGGAGAAATGCCACTTCATGGTGCAAATAGGCATTATTCTTGGACATCGGATCTCACAAAAGGGGATTGAGGTAGACAAAGCAAAGATAGAGACAATTGAAAAACTACCTCCACCAACATCAGTTAAAGGTATTCGAAGTTTTCTTGGACATGCAGGTTTTTTACAGGAGATTTATCAAAGATTTTTCCAAGATTGCTAAACCTCTATGCAATCTTCTGGAGAAGGATGTGCCTTTCAACTTCACCAAAGGATGCCAGGAAGCTTTTGAAATCTTAAAACAGAAGATGGTATCCGCCCCCATCATTTTAGCACCAGACTGGACCCTTCCATTTGAAGTGATGTGCGATGACTAGTGATTTTGCTGTAGGTGCAGTTTTGGGACAACGTAAAGCAAAGATTTTCCACACCATTTATATTCCAGCAGAACTCTAAATGAAGCTCAACTTAACTACACAACCACCGAAAATGAGTTGCTCGCAGTTGTGTACGCTTTTGACAAATTCCGCTCTTATCTGTTGGGTCCCAAAGTGGTGGTCTACACAGATCATTCAGCAATCAAATATCTGATCACGAAGAAAGATGCCAAACCCAGATTGATCCGTTGGATACTTCTTCTGTAAGAATTTGACGTGGAGATTAGAGACAGGAAAGGAATAGAGAATCAGGTGGCAGATCATCTATCGAGGCTCGAGAATGAAGAAATAGCTTACAAAGATCTGTCAATCAAGGAAACTTTTCCAGATGAACAGGTTTTTGCCATAAAACAACAGGAAGTCCCTTGGTATGCTGACTATGTCAACTATATTATGTCAGGAAAATGGCTGTTGGAATTGACAACTCAGCAACGGAAGAAGTTCTTCAAATAAGTCAAGCACTATGTCTGGGACGAGCCATACATGTTCAAACGGTGTGCTGATCAACTACTGAGACGATGTGTTCCACATGAGGAAATCAACTGTGTTTTGCAGCACTGTCATTCATCACCATATGGCGGACACTTCAGCGGAAACAAAACTGCAGCCAAAGTCCTACAATCAGGTTTGTTCCGGCCCAATCTTTTTAAAGATGCTTATCTTTTTGCTTTTCAATGTGACAGGTGCCAGAGAATGGGAAAAATTTACAGGAGAAACGAAGGACCGTTGCAAAACATTCTAGAAGTGGAAATATTCGATGTATGGGGTATTGATTTCATGGGACCCTTTGTTCCATCATTCGGAAATCTGTACATCTTGGTTGCTGTAGACTACGTCTCCAAATGGGTCGAAGCAATTGCACTGCCATCCAATGATTCAAAAGTTGTGATCAAATTCCTGAAAAAGAATATTTTCACTCGGTTCGGAACACCACGGGCAATTATCAGTGATTGTGGCTCTCATTTCTATAACAGATACTTCGATGCACTCCTATCCAAATACGGAGTTACTCACAAGGTTGCCACAGCTTACCATCCACAGTCAAATGGACAGGTTGAGGTTTCAAACAGGGAAATCAAAAGAATCCTAGAAAGAACCGTTGGATCAACAAGGAGGGACTGGTCAACAAAACTAGATGATGCATTATGGGCCTACATGACAGCTTACAAGACACCCATTGGTATGTCCCCATATCGATTGGTGTTTGGGAAAGCGTGCCATCTGCCAGTTGAGCTTGAGCACAAGGCGTACTGGGCACTGAAGAAGTTGAATTTTGATTCACAAGCTGCATGAGAGAAAAGACTTCACCAACTTAACGAATTAGAGGAATTTCGCTTACAGGCTTATGAGAATGCCAGATTATACAAAGAAAAGAAAAAGAAATGGCATGACCGAAAAATAGTGCACAGACAGTTGGAACCAAGGCAGCAAGTGTTGTTGTACAACTCGAGGTTGAAACTTTTCCCTAGAAAGTTGAAATCTAGGTGGTCAGGTCCATTTGTGATCACTCAGGTTTTACCTTATGGAGCTGTTGAGTTACTGGATCCTAACACCAACAACACATTCAAGGTTAACAGTCACCGTGTCAAACACTACTGGGGAGAATCATTTGAGCGACAAAAAGAAAGTGTCACACTTTCAGATCCAGCCTAATGTTCGAGAAGTAAAAGTCTAGCTGACGACTTTAAAACTTAGCGCTCGCAGGGAGGAAACCCATGCAATTTGTGTATATATTGTGATTTGGTGTGATTTAATCTGATGTGTTTAGTTTTTGCAGATTAAGTCATTTCAAGATGGAAGAAGCTCTCGCAAATCTTCACAAGCAATTTCCTTCTCTCCCTCAAAAATCTCTGATGAAAGTCTACAAAGCTCGCTTGGAACAGATGACGTTACTAACAATTCACGGTGTTCCTAATGATATTAGTTGGGTAATTGAAGCACGGGTCCGATTGGCAAGTGAGTCTTCTGACTCTTTTATTTCACATCTGCCTGGTTTTGGAAGAAGTACCTATGCAAAGAAACGTAGAGCTAAGCAAATGGGTGTTTGTTACAAATGTGCACGATGGAATTGCAATACTCGTTGTCGTTCTTTAGGAATGGTGTCTGATAATCGCGAAGACAAAATTAAATTCATTAGGGATGGCTTGAGTAAGGAGTCTTTAGATGATATATCTTCGACTCTTGAGACGCATCCCAGTGGATATGTTCACATAGCCTTTCGTAAATTACATACACAATTTCAAAAAGAAAGACAATTGTTAAGTCTCGGGAATCTGACTCAAAAAGACCATGTTTGCCAGTTTATAAGAAAATTGGATGGGAAGCTTGTCCCTGATGCATAGACGTCGATCAAGCTGCTACTTTTCTTGTAAATATTATATCTCTTTGTCTTTTCCTAATAATTGTAATTTGTTTTGTTTTATTTTCTCCGACAGGATCCAGACCTTTTTTACTATCACGATTTGTTTAACTAATAATTGTCATTTGGCAAGTACTAGTGCTATTATTTTACTCACCCTTTTCAGGTGTTATAAATTCAACTCATTATGGCACTTTTGAAGACATCCAGAGTAAAACAGGAAAGCCACTTCAAGAAGACGAGTTGAAAACATCTGTGTGTTTTGCGGTAGTAGTGTTGGTACTAAACCACAATACGTAGAAGCAGCACATGAATTGGGTCGAGTCTTAGCTGCAAGAAATATGCACTTAATATATGGCGGAGGAAATCTTGGACTTATGGGGATCGTTTCAAAGGCTGTACAGGAAGGAGGCAGTCACGTTTTGGGAATCATCCCAAAACCCTTGGCAGAGGCAAATCTTATTGAACCATCAAACGGAGAGGAACTGATCATGCCAGGTATGTCTGAACGTTTGGTAGAAATGATTAACCGTGCTGATGCTTTTATTGCTTTGCCAGGTGACTTTGGTACATTGGAGGAAATTTTTATTGTGCTATCTTAGGCGAACCTGAACATACACCAAAAACCAATTGGACTGCTCAACGTTGATGGATTTTATGATTTTCTTTGTTTTTTTCTTGATGATGCTCGAAGAAATGGGTTCGTGTCAAAACCTTTAAAAGAACTCCTCTTTACTGCCAGAACTGCTCCGGATCTAATAGACCAACTCATAGCCTATGAACTACGAGTTGACCCTATTCTTTCAAAGATAATTTGGTCTGAGGACGATCGTGGTAAGAGGAGTCAGATTAATCTGGATCTTAACCTTTAAATTCCTGTAAATTTTCAGCTAACCAGGTATTATTTTCTAAACTCTTCTTCTACTGTTAAGACATTGGGGACAATGTCTCATTTAGGTTTGGGGGAGGGAATTAGTTAATTAGTACCTTGTTTTTAGTTTATATGTTGTTTTTATTTTTAGTCAAAAAATTTTCGAAAAATACAAAAAAATAAAATTTGAAAAATTTTCAAAAATTACAAAATATTTTGTGTTTTTATTTTGACTAAAAAGTTGAAATTGGTAAGAGATAACTGAGTAAGGAGTTTCCACTCCTGAGACGTATCTCAAACCTATTTCGAAACAAGTTAATTTTTGTTTATTTCCTTTTGGATTATTTAATTTGTAAATTCTCCATAAAACTGACTAAAATGGACCTTCATATGCTCAGTTGGCAGGTATTATCAACATGCATAGTAATATACGGACATGAGCTGCAATTGAAAAGTTTGTAATATTCAGTGCTCTAGTTTAATTGGAAGAAGCATCTCAAAAAGTGATGGAGTAAAAAAAAAAATCTGAAATCCGAGTTATTAAGTCTGTAAGGGTGTTTTAACACCTAGTGCCCTAAAGCCATTGGTTTGGGAATCACTGCCCAAAGCTCGTTACATGGATCGAAGATGCTGCAAAAATATATATATCTGAAGTCTGAGTAATTAAGTTCGTAGGGGTGTCTTAACACCTGGTGCCCTAAAACCAACTGGTTTGGGAGCCACCGACCTAACACTCATTACATAAATGGAAGATATTGTATATAAATAAAAAATAGAAAAGAAAAATCAAGAAAAAATCAGAAAAATGAGAAAAAATTATTCCATTGCTACAAAAAGGTATGAAATGTGATAGAACTTTAGGACAAAAATATTACTCTCTTATCAACTGCACTTATGATTGTTGTGGGAAAAATAAGTTGTTTAATATTATATTGGCTGTGTATATGAAGAATGGAAATATAATCGGAGAATTTACTTATTCAGTAATTTAGAATGAAACAAAACAACTAGTAACTTGAAGTAGAAGTTTCACCTGATTAGTTACTAACATCTTTATTCTCTTTTCGCTCGTCTGTTTGCTTTTGTGTGCATTAGTTTCACTACCTTTTTACTTTTGTAAAATGTTTGTGGGTATCATTGATGTAAACCCTCACGAGACTACAACTCGTCCACTAGGGACACCTAGGGGTTTAAAGGCTTGTTGCATACGCTAAATGCAACCGTGATCCCTACGAAAGTGGCTTAGTTAATTTATTTACGTTATTTTATATTATGTTTTGCTCGAGGACTAGCAAAATGTTAGGTTTGGGGGTGTGATAAGTGGTAAATCTATCACTATTTCCCACTCATTTAACTTAATATTTTGTATAGTTTCTTGAGTTTTGTGAATATTTTGATGTGTTTTGTGTTATTTTGTAAATAAATAAAGTTTCAGGACATTCTGGAGGTGATTTGGGGCAAAACAGGAAAAATTGGCAAAAAAGGGCATTTTTGTAATTTTGGGCGTCGCGACGCCCAAGCCCTTGGCGTCGCGACGTCTAACGTGCGCCGATTCTTCGCTAACGTGCGCCTGGTCAACGAGTCAGAATTTGAAAAGTTTGACTTTGCTAACGTACGCCCTGCCACGTGTCACCATTAGAGCCGATCTGCTAACGTGCGCCGTGCCACGTGTCATCATCCTACGATGCCGACAATCACCATTGCCACTTGTGCCACGTGGCATTCTACGTGTCTCCATGTCATCAGCCACGTCAGCAAGTCAACATTGCCACGTGTCGTGCCACATCATCATCAGCCAATCACAGCGTGACACGTGTCGCAATCCTACGGTGCTGACAATCATTTCGCCACGTGTCGCCACGTCATCACCACGTCAGCATCATAATTGAGCTCTCAGCCGCCTCTTATCCGAATCGCCATGTGTCAAGCCGAGAGCATGCCACGAATCACTGTTCCAGCTTCGCGACGCCCAAGCTCTTGGCGTCGCAACGCCCGAGGCCTATCCGCGCCTATAAATTGAGCTTGAAATTTTAGATTTTGTGGTACCATTCTCTCTCCTTTCTTTGATGTAAATAGGGAGTTTCTCTCTCTAGTGTCTTTAATTTAAGTTTTGTAATTAAATTTTAATTACTTTTTGTAATAATAGTAATTTACTTTCTTTACTTTTTACAGTTTTTACTATTCACCATGAGGAGGTAACTTCCCCAACTAGGGTGAAAGGTAATTCTTTTACTATTGCTATTTAGATTAATCTCCATTAAAAATAATATATTCACTATTTAAAATTTTGACTTAAAAAGGATACCGCTAGATTGGTCGTTTGGTAATTTAATTTTGGTTCCGCCTTTATGGCTGGTTTATGGACAAATATTACCGCCTTAATGGCTGGTTGGACTTAATTTGACTTAATCAGGATACCGCCAGATTGGTCGATTGGTAATATTATCACAAGTTTATATATTATTTTATGGGAGATATCTAAATTAGTAGTAGTAAAAGTAATTCCTTTTACTTTAGCATTTTATTTTATTGTAATTTACTTTTCAGTATTTACTTTACCGCATTTTTACTTTATGTCTTTTATTTTCAAGTTTTTACTAGCCCTAGTTATGTATTGTAACTAAATTAGTTATCTGGGGTTGTGATGACTTTTAATATCACCGGTTTATAAAGGGTTAAATTAAAGTTTGTGTAATATAAAGATTTATTTATTGAGTCTTAATCTTAATGCTTTTTAATTAACTGGCCATTAATAAAATTGACTAGGTAAACTTAAAATGAACTAGACATAGGGATTTTAAGTTTAAGACCTCAGACTCAATAGCCCACGATCTTCCTTGAGGATAGATAACCCTTTAATAGATTTCCTTACAGGATAGGAATATACCTGTCGGGCGGGGGTAGCCTTAATTGGAACTTAATCTTAATGAATCTAGGTAATTTGGTTGACATAAACATATGGTTCAATTGGATAATACTAGGTATTTGTAATTGACCATCGGAAGAGGCTTTTACATAATTTAGTGTTCCAGGTTAATAAATCAATATATTACCCAACTTTAAGATAACCACTTCATATTTAAAATGATATTAAAAGAAATCACAACCCTAGATAGTTTTTAATATTGAATTTTTCTTAAAACCTACTTTCGACAATCTTATTTACTTGCTTTTAAATTTAGAATCGTCACCATTTCAAATCAATCAATCAATCCGTTAGATACTAGTAATCATTTGACTTCATAAAATTAATAGTTTAGATATTAAGTCCTCGTGGGATCGATACTTTTTATACTACTTGAACGATACGTACGCTTGCGTTATACGTGTGTGTTTACACCGGTCAGGCGTTAGTCAATTTTTATTACATATATTTCATAAAAGATTATGGTTTAAGAGATGTTTTAGAAAAAGATATTTTCAAAGTATGACTTTATGTTTTCGAGGCATTGGGGAAAAACCCACCTCAGTATGTAACTTGACACAGATATGGAATTGACGGACTCATAGATCATTTGCACACGCAGTTTGGGACTAGGGATGACAGATACCCCTAGATCCTAGATTCAAAGCCTGGATGGTAGCATAGATCCGCACTCCGATTCTAGTTCAGTGGCTTGGGGGACGATGATATGTAATGCCCCAAGACCACTAGTTTCAGGGACAAGTAGTGGTATATTTCGGGGGACGGCGATACGTAATGCCCCATTGTCATGGATTTGTACTTCTGGCTCTAGTTATGAGTATGCGGGACGACGATACGTAATACCCCCATGCTTCACGTTTTTCAGAGAAAGTTTCTAGAGACATTTTTCAAAAACATATATTTTAGAAATAGTTTTCAAAGATAGATTTTCAGTAAAGACAGTTTTGAGGAAAGTTTTATAAGATTTCCAGAATTTTACAGACAGAGAACAAATTTCAGAAAGGTTTTTCAAGAAAAAAAAATATGCTTTCAGACAGAAAAGATTTCTATAAGGAAAGCTTTCAGAAAAGATAAGTTTCCTAAAAATGGTTTTCGATTTAAAAAATTGGATGTTTTATAAGTATTCGAATTTCTGTTTTAAATCGTCCACCACTTAGATCATTCAAATGATCTAACTCCCCCCACTCTCAATGTTTTTGTTTTGCAGGTGTACCCAGAGGACGAGCTCGAGATGACGGATACTGATGGTAGTCAGTAAGATGTTTGGTCTATAAAGTCTTGTCAGAAAGGGAGTCAGGCAGACTTACAATCTAGTCAGAGTTAAGTGAAGTTGCATGCATATATATTACTGTTGTGTAAGTCATTGTATTAAGTTAAGTGTCCGAAAATAGAGTTGTAATAGAAAGAAATGATGAGTATCTAGTTAAGAGTTAGACATGTATTTTCTTGATGTAAATTTGGGTTGTGGTCCCATGTATAAATTATATTTGAAATTAGATTAGTAGTATTGGTTATAGTCAAAGGCTCAGAAGGATGGTACGGCCTATTCCCTTTCAGGTAGCATCTCCAGATCGGGGATGTTACAAAGATGGTATCAGAGCATGGTCTAGGCAGTTAGTGACTGTAGTGGGTAGAGTGTTGGGGTCTTGTATATGCATTATATCCGAGATACCCGTATGTGAGGCACTACCTCTCAAGTACCTGATCCTCGAGTACGTCCTTAAGTTCTATAGACAGGTTAGTAAGGATTCCCAAAGTTATTTGAATTCTCTTACTAGTAAAAGTAATCACAACCCTTATTTTAGTAGGAGATTCTTCTCTAGTTACCTTGGTTTATCCACGAGAGTTTAATACAAGTTATGAGAAAAAATAGTAAAGTTCTAAAAATAGTTTCGCAAATGAGTGGGAAGAGAAAGTTATAAGAAAAGTAAAGAGTGGTATATAGATGTTCAAGCAACTAGAGCCAATAAGAGATAAAAGTACAGAAACAAAAAAATAAGAAAACACCAGAACTTATAGCAGTAAAGAGAATAAAGTGAGCCTGAGCAATAATAAAAGATGTTGAGTAAACCGAATTAGGACCCTGTCCTTCCTACGACGACTTTTTTCCTCATCAAAGAATTCTTTTAAATTGATCTAATAGCCTTAAGTACTCCATATAGATAGCATGTTTCCCAAGTAACGAAAGAGAGTCAGAAAGCTAACACAAGCAAGGAATCAGAATTAGATGTGGGAGATCCAATAGACAACAAATGTCAAAAAGTGTGTAAAGACTTTAGATCTCCAAACTCAGGCTCGCAGGTGAATAAGTAAAGATTGTAGACATCAATGACTAATTTCCTTAACCTAAGAATTTGATAGATAAGGTCTCGATCTACCTAGAGTCTCGTCTTTCAATAATACCAGTCAAATAGACGGTCGTGATGAAGCCTATCTCCTACATGTTTCACATGAGTAATAGACTCTACCAAGATATAGAATATCAGAACAAGAAACATCGATATCCGTAGAGACGTATAATGATTGTCCAATACGTGCCAACATGGAAAGAGAATAGCCGTACGAAAACTTAATTTGTATAATGATAATATTCTAAGACAGAAGTGGTGAATTTGTAAGGATGGTTATCTAGGAAATACTAAAGAGACTTCTAAGGCTGGAGAAATAAGAATCCGATCTAAGCAATGATGAGTGTAGACACTGCATTTTTGCATATAAGTCCCGATGACGAGTCTCGTATGGAGACACTACCTCTTTTTATTGTGGAAGTCGCGGGAAATGGACGTTGGAAGGGAAGAGTCAAGAATTGACACATTGTTGGATTTAATTCGCTGGAGTATCTGTGGGTTCGCTTGTTGGACCTCCGTTTTAAAACACATCCATAGCCCAAAACACCAAGCCCACACATCATTAAACCAAACACCCAAGCCCACCAAATGGACCAAGCCCACACGCCCAAATCACCCTAAGCCACACGCCCATAGCTACCTTCCAAATTAACAAAAACACATATTAAACACATGCATAAATCAAGCCAAATCCCCTTCCAAAATTAAAGAAATCTCATCAAATACTTTCCTAATCCACTTAAATTACATTCCCTAATTAAAAGATACAAATCAAATCATATCCCTAACTAAAAAAGAATAAATCAAATTAAATCAAATCACTTCCCTAATTAAAAAATTTTTCCTTATCACATACTAATTAAAAATATCTCCCATTAATGCCCAAATCCTTTTCTTCTCAAACAAGGATAGCCCTCATCCCTTTGCCTATAAAAAGAACCCTTCACCAACACATTATAACCCTAGCTCATTCACACAAAAATACCCCTACACTGCACACAAAAATTGTCTCTCATCTCACGCAGCCAACTGACGCACCACTGCCCACTCAATAGCCCTCAACACGTAACCTTCACTCAATTAGCCTTCATAGCCATCAACACGTAACCTTCCCTCAACCAGCCGCCTAGCCACATAATCCAAATGACCACATACCACCTTCACGTATAGCCAATTCACGCCTAGCTACATAAAGAAACCTCACGTTCAGCCCTCACGCCACCTGCCCACTCACCAGCCCCCATCCCTCACGCTAAAGCCATATGAAACAAGCCTTTCAACCCTCATCACCGAAAATAATATAGCCCACAAAGCCAAGCAGTCGACAGCACATACTCACAAGTTCCTCACTTCATAGCACACACTCACAAACACCACTGCCACAAACACGTTGTTGCCCCACTCATACACATTCACTCATAGCACACACTCACAAGCCCCATAACTCCACGCCAAAACCCTTCACGCATACTGCTCCAACTCACCCCAAAACCACACGTAACAAACCCTCCCTAAACTGCCAGTTAATTATCATGAAAACTACCCAAAATAGTCCCCAAAGAAGTCAAAAAACCGCAGCCCAAACTACTCCAAATAACCCGTAAAATAGTCCCTAAATTGCCTTAAAATAGCGACAAAAAAAAAACAACAAAAATAGCAGCAAAACGGAGTGAAAATAGCAGCCCAAACAGTGAAACAGCGAGGAAAAATGTTGGATTAGTGAAATAGAAAAGTTGTGAAACATCAACCCTTCCGACAGACGTGTAACGCGCTTTCGAGAAACGGCAAAAGAGGTTAGACCTGAGGGCACCCTTTTTACTTATTATCTTTCGTTTCTTTTATTTATTTTAATATATTATCGCATGAGAGTCGTTTGTTGAGGCATGATGTGAATTCCGAATGAACGGAATGCGTGTTCTCTTTTGTTGTATATCATATGGAAACCCAGACGTAAATTCCGTAGCCGAATCCGAATGGACGGTAGTGCGGTTTGCACTCGGGATACAACGCCACGTACTACTTGAGAGGCACACGTATTTCATTTCATTCAACCTTGTATTTGAGCATAATTAGGTTGCTAGTACGTTATTTATTTTTGTAAGCATGATTTAGTCTAGTGTGTTATTTATCTTTAAGCATGATTTAGTTGTTTATTTTTAAGCACGATTAGTTATTCGTTTTGTATTTGGAATTTGCATTCGGTTTATGTGTTGTTGTTTCCTTTTCGCATTATATAATTGAAATATGTTCATGAGATTTCCGTGTGTTGTCGTGTGTTATGATGACTTACTTTCCAAGCATGCAAACTTAGACATAGGATTTATCTTCATGAACATGAACTAGATATAGGTTGTTCTTGAACATGTTGCGTAGATTCGGTTAAGATATTGCACAAATCACATTATTACAAGTGGCATAAGTAAGGGACCATTCCGAACCCAACGGTTTGAGGTCTTCCCTTGCGAGGGGTGAGTGCGGCTTTAAACTTTATCCCGGTTCACATCGGGTGGCGACTCCATGTTATTTCTCCGGTTTAGTTCCACGCAAGCTATTCCGTACTCCCAACAAGGCCGCGAGCCTAGAACAGCATCATCGATTTCTGTGTCCTACAGTTTGGCGACTCCACTGGGATAGAGAATTAGGCCCGAAATAATGTCTTGTAGTGATTGTGATTTGTGCTTTAGTTAACTGTATCTACCGTGGGTTGAAAGGGGTTTAATCAAAGGCATTATTAAGGCTAGGTGATGGTTTGGTGTCTTCCTTCATTCACTACCTTTTTAAGGAAAAGCTGTGGAGGCATCTAGATAATCATTTACCTGTAGCTTACTGTAATGGACTAATTTGGAGGACTTGTTGTTTTTTCCTGGCACCAAGGCGATAAGAGCCTAAGAGGCTTGGGTTTCTAAGAGAGTTCGCTCCGCCCTCCCTCTGGGGAATCTACAACGGGAAATCTATTTGACAGTCAGTCACGCACCATGACTCGTTGGCACGTACCTTAGTGTATAAAAAAAGGTGCGCTCACTTGGTCGTTCGGACACTTGAGTGGGGAGACCTAGTTGTGGGCAACCCTTCGTCGACGAGAGACTTTGTCTATACCCCTATAAACCCACGTGTGAAATGTAGTTGTAGGACTAATAGAGACTATTCCTTTATGTTTGCATTTATGACCATCGTCATTTGGATTCAGTTGGACTTTTTGTCATGAGGTATGGGCTTGTTGGGCCATTTAAACTGGGACGAGTCTGTGCTTTATGGTAATTGGGCTAAAAGCTTCTAAAATACCGATGGGCCATTTTGTGTTTAGGCCTTTTATCATTTGAAGTTGTTTAGCCATGTTATCGCAAAAGTGTAAACCTGTTGGGCCTTTTCAACTGGGACAAGTTTGTACCGCGTAATAGTATGGTTGAATGCTTTAAAATGGTAATGGGCCGACTTATATATTCCATACATAGCACGCATCTCATGCATCCATGCATCATGTTAAGAGCCATCATAGATATTCGATGGGTTAGGAAAAAGAAGAGCTTAGCAAACATGGATATCGAGGAAAAGGAAATCGAGAAACAGAAAACCTTACAGCAAAGATAGAAAGACCATTGGTGGGCCCAAAAAAAAAGAAGAAAAAAAAGAAGAAAAAGAAAAAAGAAAAAAGAAAAAAAAAGATTGTTTTTAAGTCCTTAATAGTTAGGCATAAGTCCAATGATGAAATTTTTGCTTTAGGATGAAACCTTAGAAAAGATAAGTGCGAGATGAACCCTCATCCGATATTCTAAATGGATCGATCTCGGCTAGACTAACGAGCACTTGATTACGGGATCTCAACAGTAGAAGCCTGAGTAGTTGGCAAGGTGACTAGTTGAAGAAATTGTAGGCCGATGAATGACCGTTTGCTTAGATGTCTATCTTGATTTGGTTATGTTATGATGTGTGGTATGGCTGAAAATGAAAGAAAAGTCTCTAAAGAAAAAAATTGAAACACCTATAACTGATAAGCATGAAGCTACCTATGGGTGAGTATTAGGACCACCATGAGGAGAAATACTACCTTAAAGGGTAGGTGTGTTGAAAAAAAAAAAGAAAGAGAAAGAAAAAAAAAGAAAAAAAGAAAAAAAGAAGAAGTTCAAAATGAAAAGAAAAAATAAAGAGACAAAAGAGAAAGAAAACCATACCATATTGAGCACAGAAAAGCAACTGCAGGCATAATTGAGACATCTAGGTTGGTTTGACCCATCGATCCCATTTTTTGACAAAATCATTGAGTTGGCTTATCTTGGGATGAATCTGCGAAAGAACCTTTGCACACACACACTTTGAGTCAGGCTTAGATCATTTATTCAAAGACTTGGATTTGAGTTGCATTGAATGTTTTAAAGGTTCTCTGGTTTCAATACTAGGCATTCTTTGAGGGCAATAATATGTGTAACTATTTGGAATTTTTCGTAGCATGTGATATAATATGATGATATAGAATGCCATATCATGTGGTCCACCTTGACCTAATGCAAGCAGCGGAGAGCAGAAAGCTAAATCAAGACTGGGGGCGACCAGTCTACCACCTCGAGAATCAGGGGCATAATGAGATATTGAGTCATGGGACCAAAGGAAACTGAGCAATTACCATAAGAGAATTGACAGAAAGAAACTGTAAGCAGGCCCCGGGGGCGACCGAAGAAAGTTATAGGCGAGAAGCACCGAGGAACATAAGGAATAACCCATCGGAATAGGAAATACATTCTTGCATACATGCATACACGTAACACACTTGCATTCCTTTTCTGTATTTCTTCTGTTTTGTATTCACATGTTTTAAAAAGAAGGAGAAAGCGGCAAATGTAAGCCAACCAGAATCAACAACATATCAGTATCAGTTTCAGGGATGAGTCCCAGGGTCGAGGCCCACATCGTCAGAGTTGTGGGATGAATCCGGGAATGAATCCCAGGGTCGAGGCCCACATCATCAAATTTTTTTGGAATGAATCCGGGAATGAATCACAGGGTCGAGGCCCACATCGTCAGAGTTTTGGAATGAATCCCAGGGTCGAGTGTTGAGTTCTAATATAGGTCCAAGATCATGAAATCAAGCACAAAAACCGCATGAATACATCAGGAATAATGGCGGAATCATATACTCACAATGATTGGATTTGATGCAAAGAACAACAAGATGTGTTTTCTGCCTCCCTCCAAGCTCGCGGCAACAGCTCTCCAAGGCAGTGGGCTGCTCGGTTTTGATGGTGGTGGTCTCCTCCATGATCGGCCATTGATGACTCCATGGAAGCTCAAAGCTTCAAGCTCCAAAAATGGATTCCAAGCTCATAAATTCGTTTCCCTATCACCATAATATAACCCAAGGTGTGCTAGCACCACATCTCTTCCTTGCTTCTCATTGATTCGGTCCAACCAGAAACTTTTGAAGCAAATCGGCTTGAAGCCGTGAAGGAGAGGGAGAAGAAAAAGAGAGGGAAAAAGAGAGAATGCGTAAAAAGGGAGAGAGTGTGAGAGAAAAAAAGTATTTTGGTTTATATATTTCCCAAAAATAACAAACCATTTACCACTTTTCATTTCCCAAAACCAAAAAGTCAAAAAGCAAACAAAAATGCCTTTCAACTACCACATCAATCACTCAATCAATGACAACTTGTCACATCACTCAAAGTGACATTTGATTTGACGCTTGATGTGACTAGCGATTTGACGCTCGAATTAACTTGCGTGCCACACTCGAATTCGAAATGCGAATGCGCTCGCAAATAATCCCGGGCTCAGGTTCGCTAATTCCAAATTAACGAATTTTCCGTCGCTTCGTAATTAAATGATTACGCCTAGCGAAATCACTATTCACGTCGCTAACGAATTAATTCTAAATTAATTCGTTCGCCCGAATTAAAATCCAATTTTAATTCCGCGTCGAAATCCAATTTCTAATAATATATCAAATATATTATTTTATCGATTAATTCCAAATTAATCGTTCTCTCTCTTTAATTAATATTTAATCCCAGATAAAATATCTCCGTGATTAATCCCAGATTAATTTTCTCTCTCTTCTAATTAATCCCGGATTAATTAAGTGCGAGTTATACGTCATCGGTGAATCTTCGGAAGCGACCCATGAGATCTCCGATATGTTGGCAGTAAATACGGTCGTCGGACTATCTGAACACGTAAGTACCTCGTACTACGTTTATACCGATTTACAAGACAAGGTTGGCTTCTAGCAAAGCGCCATGCCTACCCAATTCTCCAGAAATATTCTTACAGGAATATATAGATCTGTATCAAGCGTAGTATACCGTAGTATTGCGTATATCAGCCCAGTATCGGATAGTCACGTGCTAGGGCTGGGGCTGGATAAGTGTCTGCCTCGTCCGAAGCACATGTCGGATGTCTGGTAACTAGTCTCTATAATCGGATATACATGACCTTGTCATAATATCCAGATGGCCGGCCAGCACTTAAGAACACTAATACCGTATCCTGCGTGACATCATCTCCACTATGACTGGAGTGATACTTCCGTCTTGACATCACACCCAATACACTACAACTCTCTGATAAACCCAGAAGTGGTGTACGCAAAACCGGTTAAAGCCCTGTACCACCAAGACCAAAGTCTATCGATTATCATAAGTATTAGCGATGCAAGTCTCAGGTTAAGACTATACACACCTACCTTGATTTCGGCCTCCCATAGACACATAGTCATAATACCAATGGGATTCCGAGGGGTCTATCCAGAGCGAAGCTGTTTCCTGTACCATCGGTGAGTGAACACGACCTCCTATCGCACTTGCATAAGTATCCTATACTTATATATATGAGAACTATGCCGTTGTGCCCTCACAACGCACACAAGTGCAATACTAGCCTATTCCGCATTATCGATGTCCTGTCTCGATAATACTACGACTAGGGATATTAATGATTAATCCTTCGGGGACTGATACTGTCTCATATCATTCTCAATCCAGGAACTAATCATATGGACCTCTCTTCATTTATACATCTAAGGTGATCTAATCACAAATGATGAGAGTACAATCTCCTTTGTCACATAGTTAATTTGTACAACAACACCGTGATCTAAACAAATAGTGACACTATGGGTCATAATTGTCCAACAATCTCCCACTTGGCACATAGCCAGTCACTCAAGTGTCCTACACCCGAACTATGTACGGTTGGCTCAAACTGCTGAGAAAAGCTTTCGTCAGCAGATTTGCATGATTATCATCTTGATGCGATTTATTCGATCATCACATCGCCACGATGTATGATCTGAATGAATCAGATGAATATCTAAGTATGTATCTGGATCGTTGATGAGACCATTAATTCTTTAGCCTGTGCTGACGCCTAACTCAGCTGCTAACAGAACTATATCTAATCTAATTAGATTTGTATCGACCAAAATGACTTCTATTGCTGCTTCAGCTGCAGCAACAGCCCGCATTTGTTGTTTATTCGGTAACAGTATCTTACTTGGAAGATTTCCAGCTCACTGTACCGTTATTCAAACTATATAGTACCGTTTTCCACTTTTAGTCGTCTTTATCGGTTATAGGAAACTTGCTACAGTGACCCCAGTCACTTCAAGTTCTCCTTCCTCCATAGACTAAGACAAGCATCCTTAGTTCTCTAAGATACTAACGGATGTTCTTAACATTAATCCAGTGACTATCACTCGGATTGGTCTGTTTGTGAATCCATATGCTTAAAGCGTATGATACACCAGGTCTTGTACATTTTTAAATGTACGGTTTCTATGAGAGTATTTCGAAAGCCAAGCTTTCGCCGATATTTATTTTATGGGAATATCATTTCCAAGAAATGACGTATTATCATTATTTTATAGGACAACCACTGTCAGTGCGCTCCCACTAACCTCCTTATATACACAAGAATTATTTTCGTTTTGAATTAAATCGTACACCATTATGATTATATCAAAACGATAATTCCAAGAACCTAATGCTTGCTTCAATCCAATCATGGATCGAATAACCTGCATTATCCAAATGGATTTACCGTGGCAACAGGTAAAAGGTTGAATCGTAATCAACATAATGTTGATAACGATACCTTTCCGTTAAAAACCTAGCTTTATACGCTGGTATGTTGCCATCCATGTATGTCTTCCTAGAAGACTTTTAAGTACCATTAGGCACAATGCCTTGTGGTACATCAACTACTATCCAAACTGGTTGATATACATGGAATTCATTTCGGATTATACGGCACTTTGCCATAATTAGGGAGTTAATATCTTGTATCACTTCCTCATACGTAGTCAGTTTGTATTCCTCAATAAGATTCACATCTTTATGAGGTTAGATCAGAAACCCATACCCCAGGTTGTTTTCTGACTCTGTCCGACCTGCGCAGTTCTTGTGTATTCGAAGATTAATGGTAATAGTCTCATCCTGGATGAACTATTCATGTTCCATTAAGATTCAGTGCCTTGAACAGTATTACTCCGATTTCCATCGAGTTATACTATCCTCCCACTTACCACTGCATATCGGTATTCCTCTCAGGAAAACCGTATGGTGAGTAACAATCTAATTGTTTTCTTGTGAGGTGTATAAGTACAATACTTATGGTATCCCTAGGATAACCTACATTTGGCACCTATCCTATTTGGGTTTTAGTTTGGTATCATCCAAACATATGCCTAGCATACCCAAATTATCAAGAATGAGAAACCGGGTTTCTTTCCCGTTCATATCTATATGATATCTGTTAAACAGATTATTATGGAACCTTATTCAAAATAAGTTCTTGCACTGTTTAAAGCTTATCCGTTGAAGGAAATGGTAGCTCAGAGCGACTCGTGATTAACCTTATTATGTCTAACAAAATTCGGTTAATCCGTTCGGACACACCGTCAAACTGACGTATTCCGGGAGGAGTCCTTTTTTGAAAGAATACTATACTCTTTCATAAAAACATAGAAACTTATTGCTTAAGTATTTTCCATTACAGTCTTACCATGACGGTTTAATACTTTAGCCGATCTATTTGTCTATTTCGTGTCGAAACTCTAAAAGTTTCCGATTTATGTTTCAAAAGAAACACATAACCATACGCGATGCCACATCCGTACAGGTCACGAAATATTCATATCCATATCTAGCCTAGCTAGACATGGGCCCACTTACTTCACTATGAAGTAGGGCTAACAGATCGGTGGCATTTACACTTTTACCAAGTAAATAGTTTTTAGGCACTTTGCCCAAATAGACTAGATTCGTAGACTTTATTTGAATGGAATCAAATCAGTCCTGGTATCCGCTCTTCAAAAGTGCGGATATACGATTCTTGTTTATCAGTGTCCCTGACAACTATGCCACAATTAGTTTCTTAACTGATCAAATTAATTTGAGCTATTTATTTGTCATGTTATATAATAGAGATATCATTTATATTCAAAATATAAATCCTGTTATACACATCTAATGTGTTTATCTCAATATAATCTTTATATAATGAAACACTTTAGTGTTCTAGAATATAAAGGTACACCCGCAGCGGGTTATACGCGATATAGAGATAATGTTTCTAGTCAAACTAGCTACATTATAACAGTTTCTAAATTTAAGTACTAACCCGAAGGTAGTTCCTAAATTCAGGTATCTACGGTTAAAACAGCGACTTTCGTCCCGTTTCAATTCGCAGATAAATCTCAATTGAAGTCAGTATCCTGTTCAAAACAGATTCTGAACATCAATATATTTTATGTACCACACTAAGTATTTAAAATCCAATTTCAATAATAGTTGTGAACATAATTATGACAATCATATTTGAAGTCAAAGCCTTGCTCGTCTTCTATTCCTTCTTAGGATATGTCCTTTATCTTCCCAGAAGATTATAATGATTTTGCCTTGCCTGTTTCAACATTCCAGAAGCCTTTGGCCAAGCCTCGTGTTTCTGGAATATCGAATTAAGGTGCGCCTTGCGCTACAAGCTTATAATATTATTTTATCAAATAAAATAACCTATTAATTTCCAGGACTATCCTGAAACTTTATTCCCATTTGAAAATTAAACCATTTAAACACATTTTCCCCAGGATTATGTTTTAAATGTCAATCTTTCAATTATATCTTGATTCTAATAGTCCAACTATTTAATCAACGATTTGTGGTACTATTTATTATAATGATTATAATAGTCCAACTATATAATCAAATATAATTTAAATTAATTAACCTCAATTACATTGATTACTATAGTCCAACTATAAAATCAACTGTAAATGAAATTAATTAATTCAAATTATTGATTAATATAATCCAATTATATATAATCAATATAATACAGTCCAACTGTTTATTAAAACAACAATTTAAATATTAGTCCAACTAACATTTAATCTAACGACGAAATAATTTGAATGAGCGCGTATGGCGAGTATTGAACGAGTATTGCAAATTCAATTCTTGCCTCCCACTATTTTTCGGCGAGCCTCTAACCCTCTGTTGAGTACTCGGGAAACCGTGTTTCCTAGTGGGCTAGGAACCCGTTAAATATCACACAATCTTGACTTTGGCCAACAAATTGTATGATAATTAACTAGGTAGATCTCGAAGATCAATTGGATCCCATCCAATTCCTAGATCCAGTAGGCGGATATCCAAATCCTAAACATATATCTTATATATGCCAATACATCCAATGTATTACCTAACCTTTTTCCTCTGAATCAACTAAGCCTTGGCTTTGGCACAACAAACCTAGTGATCCCAGTCAAGCGCGACCCATTGACCATGGAAAGCTTCGTAATCAATGTCGATGGACAAGAAGTGGTCTTGACTTTGGCCAACAAACCACAACTTGGACAAGACACCGATATGGAACAAAACTCTCGTGATTCAAACACATCTTCGACGGACAAAGGGCTTGACTTTGGCCAACAACCCGAAGCCAATCTCGGATCTTGAGTAAGAATCACTCAATGGAAGGAAAAACACTTGATATTGAGCGAGGGTTTTTCGCGTGCAATTGGCAACCAATTTATTATCTTTGTTAAGGTCTCATCATCATACACCCTTAAACAAGCATTCTAAACACATAATAAAGCGCATATGAAATAAAATAATAATGATATGCGGATGGATACTTTACATTGATCCTAGATCAAATCTCTCATTTTCTCTCTCCAAAGCTAGCACATGTATTTACTTCTACCTGTTACACTACACTTCTAAAGAAACCTCATTTACATTGAGGGGAATAGGTGAGAAGAGAATACAAAGAGTATAGAGGTGATAAGGCTGGACACGCAGGTCCAATTAATAAATCAAATTTATTACAATTTCCAAAATTGTCCCACCCGACTAATATCCATCCGATATACATTATTCATGCATTGCAACCATGTATTCATACAAGCATGTTATCAATCAATCTAATCCAATTAATTAATCTGATAATTAGTGATCATCCAATGTTCAAACAACGATTTGATTTTTGCTCGAGTCAAACTCGTTTTGCGAATAAGTACTCAAAGTACGAATTCTTGAATTAAATTAAACTACATAATTAAATCCAATTAATACGCATTTAATTCTAATTCACTATTTAATTCCAAATTAAATATTACACTTTTATTAACGAACTTTTACGACTTAAATTCAAATTTAATCGCAACGGGTCTCAAAGCCCGATTAACATCTAATGTTTATTTAATTAAAGTCCAATGGGCTTTTAATTAATTCTATAAGGCGTGGACTTTTGGTCAACTCGGGTCAAACCGAACAACCAAAATCCAATCCGAGAGTTACCCCATAAGCCCAGAAATCAATTTTGGCCCATTAGGCCCAATTAAATAATTAAGGTCCATTAAGTCATAATTGGACTTTATGGATGCGGTTTCAGGCCAATTGGATCCAACCAAATTTGCCTAAACTCAACTTTGTACAACAAAGCCCAAAAGCCCAATCACAACCTTAAAGGCCCAATTTCCAAAAATAAGCCCAATTAATTAACTTATAAAATTCTAAATTGCATAATTAATTAACCTAAGTGTAATACACAATTAACCACCCAATTAATATTTCTAAAACATCAATTAGCATACTTAATCATGCACTTTAACATTAAATAGTGTCCAACACAATTTATTAAAATCAAACCCAATTTACATGCTTTTGTTCTCGACAATTAGGGGTTTTTCCAATCCGATTCGGTTTCAATCCAATCGAATCCGCAATCATCATTTCCCAAATCAATTCAATTCATCCAATGAATTAAAATCAAAAAACACAATGAATTTCAAATTCAATTGAATTCGGCCAAGCCACTTTAATTGGGAAAAATGTTCCAAATCAAAATTCAATCAAATTGAACTCAAAACAACATTACCCAATTGTTTTAAGTCATCCAATGATCAAACAAACAAAATCACCAAGAAATTAGGGTTCTTTAATTTCGGCCAACATAAGCAATTTGGGGAAATTTGTTCAAACACAATTTCAACAAATTGACCCAATCAATCTTAAATTAAACATACTTTAAGCATTCTCATTCATCCAATTTCACAAAATATGCTCAAAATCAAGTTTACCCAAATTTGTCACTTTATGCCAACATAAAAAATTGGGGAAATTTGTTCCAAACATAATTTCTTCAAATTGATCCAATCAATCATTAATTCAACAACATTTAAGCATACTTAATCAATCAATTTAATCAAATCATGCTTCAATTGATTTTACCAAATTGTCATGCCCAAAATTTAGGAAAATTGAATCCAATCCAATTTCATGAAATTGATCATGCACAACTTCAATTAATCAACATACAAGCATACTTAATCATCCAATTTAACCAAATCATGCTTCAATTGATTATCCCCAATTTTAACCCTAACCTTTTTTCATGCTTGATAATAGCTCTGATACCATTATTGAGTTCTAATATAGGTCCCAAGATCATGAAATCAAGCACAAAAACCGCATGAATACATCAAGGAATAATGGCGGAATCATATACTCACAATGATTGGATTTGATGCAAAGAACAAGATGTGTTTTCTGCCTCCCTCCAAGCTAGCGGCAACAGCTCTCCAAGGCAGTGGGCTGCTCGGTTTTGATGGTGGTGGTCTCCTCCATGATCGGCCATTGATGACTCCATGGAAGCTCCAAGCTTCAAGCTCCAAAAATGGATTCCAAGCTCATAAATTCGTTCCCTATCACCATAATATAACCCAAGGTGTGCTAGCACCACATCTTCTTCCTTGCTTCTCATTGATTCGGTCCAACCAGAAACTTTTGAAGCAAATCGGCTTGAAGCCGTGAAGGAGAGAGAAGAAGAAGAAAAAGAGAGAGAAAGAGAGAGAATGCGTAAAAAGGGAGAGAGTGTGTAGAGAAATAAAAAGTATTTTGGTTTATATATTTTCCAAAAATAAACAACCATTTACCACTTTTCATTTCCCAAAAACCAAAAAGTCAAAAAGGAAAACAATAAATGCCTTTCAACTACCACATCAATCACTCAAATCAAATGACAACTTGTCACATCACTCAAAGTGACATTTGATTTGACGTTGATGTGACTAGCGATTTGACGCTCGAATAACTTGCGTGCCGCACTCGAATTCGAAATGTGAATGCGCTCGCAAAAAATCCCAGGCTCGGTTCGCTAATTCCAAATTAACGAATTTTCCGTCGCGTCGTAATTAAATGATTACGCCTAGCGAAATCACTATTCATGTCGCTAACGAATTAATTCTAAATTAATTCGTTCGCCCGAATTAAAATCCAATTTTATTCCGCGTCGAAATCCAATTTCTAATAATATATCAAATATATTATTTTATCGATAATTCCAAATTAATCGTTCTCTCTTTTAATTAATATTTTATCCCAGATAAAATATCTCCGTGATTAATCCCATATTAATTTTCTCTCTCTTCTAATTAATGCCAGATTAATTAAGTGCGAGTTATACGTCATCGGTGAATCTTCGGAGGAAACACCCATGAGATCTCCGATATGTTGGCAGTAAATACGGTCGTCGGACTATCCGAACACGTAAGTACCTCGTACTACGTTTATACCGATTTACAAGACAAGGTTGGCTTCTAGCAAAGCGCCATGCCTACCCAATTCTCCAGAAATATTCTTACAGGAATATATAGATCTGTATCAAGCGTAGTATACCGTAGTATTGCGTATATCAGCCCAGTATCAGATAGTCACGTGCTAGGGCTGGGGCTGGATAAGTGTCTGCCCCGTCCGAAGCACATGTCGGATGTCTGGTAACTAGTCTCTATAATCGGATATACATGACCTTGTCATAATATCCCGATGGCCGGCCAGCACTTAAGAACACTAATACCGTATTCTGCGTGACATCATCTCCACTATGACTGGAGTGATACTTCCGTCTTGACATCACACCCAATACACTACGACTCTCTGATAAACCCAGAAGTGGTGTACGCAGAACCGGTTAAAGCCCTGTACCACCAAGACCAAAGTCTATCGATTATCGTAAGTATTAGCGATGCAAGTCTCAGGTTAAGACTATACACACCTACCTTGATTTCGGCCTACCATAGACACATAGTCATAATACCAATGGGATTCCGAGGGGTCTATCCAGAGCGAAGCTGTTTCCCGTACCATCGGTGAAACACGACCTCCTATCGCACTTGCATAAGTATCTTATACTTAATATATGAGAACTATGCCGTTGTGCCCTCACAACGCACACAAGTGCAATACTAGCCTATTCCGCATTATCGATGTCCTGTCTCGATAATACTACGACTAGGGATATTTAATGATTAATCCTTCGTGGACTGATACTGTCTCATATCATTCTCAATCCAAGAACTAATCATATGGACCTCTCTTCATTTATACATCTAAGGTGATCTAATCACAAATGATGAGAGTACAATCTCCTTTGTCACATAGTTAATTTCTAATTAGGGTCCCAAGAATCATCAAATCAAGCACAAAAAACGTATTTGAATACACAAAGGAGAATGGCGGAAACATACTCATAATGAACGGATCTTGCGACACGAATAACACAAGCCTTCAAGCTCTCTCAAAGGTCACGACAGCAGCTCCCCTTGGTAGTGGACTGCACGGTGGTGGGTGGTGTGGCTCCTCCAAGATTCAGCCATTGATGACCTCCATTGAAGCTCCAAGCTTCAAGCTCCAAAAACGATTCCATGCTCATGTGTTCACTGCCCTATCACCATAGGAAGACTAAAGTGTGTGCTAGCACTTTCTATTTTGCAACAAAATACTCTCTTGCTTCTCTTTATTTTCGGCAGAACCAGAAAAATGGAAGAGGAAGAAGATGGCTCCAAGCCATGAGAGAATATGAGGGAAAAAGATGAAACCGTGAGGTGAGAGAGAGAAAAGAAAATAAAAAATGTTTTTATATATATTTGATTTTCCAAAATCAAATACCAAAAACACTTTTCCATTTTCCAAAAAAGTCAAAAAGCGAAAGAAATTAATGCTTTTCAACTACCACATCAATCACTCAAATCAATCAATCAAATTGTCACATCACTTAAAGTGACATGTGATTTGACGCTTGATGTGACTTGTGTGCCGCACTAGAATTCGAAATGCGAATGCGCTCACAAACACTCTCGGGCTCTGGTTCACTAATTCCAAATTAACGAATTTTCCGTTGCGACGCAATTAAACGATTACGCCTAGCGAAATCACTATTCACATCGCTAACGAATTAATTTTAAATTCCGCGTCGAAATCCAATTTCGTATAATATATCGAATATATTATTTTATTGATTAATTCCAAATTAATCGTTCTCTCTCTTTAACTAATATTTTATCCCAGATAAAATATCTCCGTCATTAATCCCAGATTAATTTTCTCTCTCATCTAATTAATCCCAGATTAATAAAGTGCGAGTCATACATCATCGGTGAATCTTTGGGAAGCGACCCATGAGATCTCTGGATATGTTGGCAGTAAATACGGTCGTCGGACTATCCGAACACGTATGTACCTCGTACTACGTTTATACCGATTTACTAGACAAGGTTGGCTTCTAGCAAAGCGCCATGCCTACCCAATTCTCCAGAAATATCCTTATAGGAATATGTGATCTATATCAAGCGTAGTATACCGTAGTATTGTGTATTTCGATCCAGCATCGGATGATCACGTGCTAGGCCTGGGGCTGGAATTATGTCTGCCCCGTACGAAGCATATATCGGATGTCTGGTAACTAGTCTCTATAATCGGATATACATGACCTAGTCATAATATCCCGATAGCTCGAGCATTTAAGAGAACAAGTTTTGTATCCTATGTGACCATCATCTCTACTATGACTGGAGTGATACTTCCATCTCGACATCACACCCAACACACTACGATTCTCAATATATCCAGCATTGGCGTTCATAGTTCCTGTTAAAGTTCTGGACGACCTCAACCAAAGTATATTGATTTTCGCAAGTATTAGCGGTGCAAGTCTCACGTTAAAACCAAATACACCTACCCTGATTTCGGACTTCGATAGACACATAGTCATACTATCAATGGAATTCCGAGGGGGTCTATCCAGAGCGAAGCTGTTTACCGTACCATCGGTAAAACACAACCTCCTATTACACTTGCATGAGTATCATATACCCAAATATATGAGAACTATGTCGTTGTGCCCTCACAAACGCGCACAAGTGTAATACTAGTCTTTTGCGCATTTATCGATGTCCAATCTCAACAATGCTCTGACTAGGGATATTTAATGATTTATCCTTCGTCGACTGATACTGTCTCATATCATTCTCTGTCTATGAACAAATCACAAAGACCTCCTATCATATATATATCTTGGTGATCTAATCACAAATGATAAGAGTGCAATCTCATTTGTCACATAGTTAATTTGTACACCAACACTATGATCTGTACAAATAGTGACGCTATGGGTCATAATTGTCCAACAATCTCTCACTTGGCCTATAGCCAGTCACTCGAGTGCTTGACACCTGAACTATGTACGATTGGCACAAACTGCTGAGAAAAACTTTCGTAAGCGGATTTGCATGATTATCATCTGATACGATTTATTCGATCATCACATCGCCACGATGTATGATCCGAACGAATCAGATGAATATCTAAGTATTTATCTGGATCATTGATGAGACCATTAATTCTTTAGACTGTGCTGACGCCTAGCTCAGCTACTAACAGAACTATATCTAATCTAATTAGATTTGTTATTGACCCAGAAGGCTTCTATTGCTGCCTCAACTGCTGCAATTAACCTGCATTTGTTGTTTATTCAGTAACAGTATCTTGCTTGGAAGATTTCCAGCTCACTGTACCGTTATTCAAACTTTTATAGTACCGTTGTTACGACTTATAGTCGTTATCATGAAAGCCAAGCTTTCACCGATTATATTATGGGAATATCATTACCAAGAAATGATATATCATCATTACTCAGGACATTCACTGTCAGTGCGCTCCCACTAACCTCTTTATATACACAAGAATTCTTTTCGTTTTGAATTTAATCATACATCATTAAGATTACATCAAAACGATAATTCCAAGAACTTAATGCTTGCTTCAATCCATCTATGGATCGAATAACCTGCAAACCTAGTTTGCTTGTTAACCGAAAGGTTTCCGTTAAGGAAAGCAGTTTTCCCGTTCAGCTGCCATATTTCATAAATGAAACATGCAGCATCAGCAAGCATTATCCAAATGGATTTAACCATGGCAACATGTAAAAGGTTTCGTCATAATCGACACAATGTTGATAACGATACGTTTCCGCTACAAGCCTAGCTTAGTACATTGGTATGTTGCCTTCCATGTATGTCTTCCTTGAAGACTTATATAGTACCAATAGGCACAATGCCTTGCTGTACATCAACTAGTGTCTAAACATAGTTGGTATACATGGAATCCAATTCGGACTTTATGGCACTTTGTCATAATAGGGAGTCGATACCTTGTATCACTTCCTCATACGTAGTCAGTTGGTATTCCTCAACAAGATTTACATCTTTATGAGGTTGGATCAGAAACCCATACCCCAGGTTGTTTTCTGACACTTTCGGACCTACGTGGTTCTTGTGTATTCGAAGATTAATGGTATAGTTTCATCCTTGATGAACTATTTATGTTCCATTAAGATTCGGTGCCTTGAACAGTATTACTCCGATTTTCATCGAGTTATATTATCCTCCCACTTACCACTGCATTTCGGTATTCCTCTTAGGAAAACTGCATGGTGAGCAACAATCTAATTGTTCTCTTATGAGGTTGTATAAGTACAATACTTAGAATATCCCTAGGATAACTTACAATTGGCACTAATCCAATTTGGGTTTTAGTTTGGTATCATCCAAACGTATGCCTAGCATACCCAAATCATCAGGAAAGAGAAACCTGGTTTCTTTCCTGTTCATATCTAATATGTTATCTGTCAAACAGATTTTATGGAACCTTATTCTAAATAGGTTATACACTGTTTAGCGTATCCGTTGAATGAAATGGTAGCTCAGAGCGACTCATGATTAACCTTATCATGTCCAACAAAATTTGGTTTATCCTGTCGGACACACCGTCAAATTGACGTGTTCCAGGAGGAGTCCTCATTGAAAGAATACTATACTCTTTCAAGTATATGAGAAACTTATTGCTTAAGTATTTTCATCATGGTCAAACTTATCCGTATAGGTCACGAAATATTCATATCCACATCTAGCCTAGCTAGACATGGGCCCACTTGCTTCACTATGAACTAGGGCTAACAGATCGATGGCATTTACATTTTTACCAAGTAAAGGTGTTTTAGGCAATTTGCCTAATAAACTAGATTCGTAGACTTTATTTGAATAGAATCAAATTAGTCCAAGTACCCACTCTTTGAAAGTGTGGATATACGAGTCTTGTTTAATTGTGTCCCAGACAACAATGCCATATACAAGTTTCAATCTGATCAAATCAGTTTAGAGCTATTAGTTTGTCATGTTATAAGTTTGGGATTTATTTATATTCAAAATATAAATTCTGTTATTCATATCTAATGTGTTTATCTCAATATCATCTTTATATAATAAAACACTTTAGTGTTCTAGAATATAAAGGTTCACCCGCAGCGGGTTAAACACTGATATGGAGATAATGTTTATAGTCAAACTAGTTACATTATAACAGTTTCCTAATTTAAGTACACACCGGAAGGGTAGTTCCTAAACTTAGGTATCTACGATTAAAACAGCGACTTTCGTCCCGTTTCCAATTCGCAGATTAATCTCAACTGAAGTCAGTTTCCTGCTCAAAGCAGATTCTGAACATCAATTAAATATTTATGTCACACTAAGTATCTAAAATCCAATTTTAATACTAGTAGTGAACATATTTATGACAAATATATTTGAAGTCAGAGCCTTGCTCGTCTTCAATTCCTTATTGGGATATGTCTTTTTATCTTCCTAGAAGATTATAATGATTTTGCCTTTGCCCTTTTCATATTCCAGAAGCCTTTGGCCAAGCCTCGGGTTTCTAGAATATCGAAGCAAGGTGCGCCTTGCGCTACTTGCCTTATTGCAAACTTTGACTTTGTCTCCTTGAGATTAGTCATTAACTCTCCAAGAGTTTACTATTGCAATATTTAACTTCTAAAATCTAATTTTAGATTTATGAAGAATCCTTCAATTTCAATCTCATACTTTAAGAATCTAAAATCTAATTTGAGCGCGTATGGCAAGTTACTAAATGAATATTGCAAATTTAATAGTTGCCTCCCACTATTTTTCGGCGAGCCTCTAACCCTCTTTCGAGTACTCAGGAACCCCGCGTTTCCTAGTGGGCTAGGATCCTCCCTTAAATATCACACAATCTTGACTTTGGCCAACAAATTGTATGATAATTAACTAGGTAGATCTCTGTGATCGATTGATCCAATCCAATTCCTAGATCCGGTAGGGGGACATCCAAGTCCGAAACATATAACTTATATATGCCAATATATCCAATATATTACCTAACCTTTTTCCTCTGAATCAACTAAGCCTTGGCTTTGGCACAACAAACTTAGTGATCCCAGTTAAGTGCGACCTATTGACCATGGAAAGCTTCGTAATCAATGTCGATGGACAAGAAGTGGTCTTGACTTTGGCCAACAAACCACAACTTGGACAAGACACTGATATGGAACAAAGCCTTCGTGATTCAAACACATCTTCGACAGACAAAGGCCTTGACTTTGGCCCATAAACCAATGCCGTCTCGGATATTGAGTGAGAATCACTCAATGGAAGGAAAAATGCTTAATATTATTTGAGGGTTTTTCGCGTGCAAATTGGCAACCAATTTATTATCTTTGTTAAGGTCTCATCATCATACACCCTTAAGCATGCATTCTAAAAACATAATAAAGCGCATATGAAAAATAATAATGATATGCGGATGGATACTTTACATTGATCCTAGATCAAATCTCTCATTTTCTCTCTCCCGCTAGCACATGTATTTACTTCTACCAGTTACACTACACTTCTAAAGAAACCTCATTTACATTGAGGGGAATAGGTGAGAAGAGAAACACAATGAGAAATGAGGTAATAGGCTGGACACGCAGGTCCAATTAATAAATCAAATTTATTACAACAATTTCTAAAAATTGCCTCACCCATCTAATATCCATCCGATATACATTATTCATGCATCGCAACCATGTATTCACACAAGCATGTTATCAATCAATCTAATCCAATAATTATTAATCTGATAATTAGTGATCATCCAATGTTCAAACAACGATTTGATTTTGCTCGAGTCAAACAAGTTTTGCGAATAAGTACTCAAAGTACGAATTCATTAATTAAATTAAACTATAAAATTAAATCCAATTCAATTTGTATTAATACTAATTCACTATTTAATTCCAAATTAAATATTACACTTTATTAACGAACATTTACGACTTAAATTCCAAATTTAATCGTTACGGGTCTCAAAGCCCGATTAACATCCAATGTTCATTTAATTAAAGTCCAATGGGCTTTTAATTAATTTCTTTAAGGCGTGAACTTTTGGTCAACTCGGGTCAAAACCAATAACCAAAATCCAATCTGGGATTTAACCCATAAGCCTAGAAATCAATTTTGGCCCATTAGGTCCAATTAAATAATTAAGGTCCATTAAGTCATAATTGGACTTTATGGATGCGGTTTTGGCCCAATTGGATCCAACCAAATTGGCCTAAACCTAACTTGGTACAACCAAGCCAAAAGCCCAATTACAACCTATAAGGCCCAAATCCAATTTCAAGCCCAATTAATTAACTTATAAAATTCCAAATTCCACAATTAATTAACCTAAGTGTAATACACCATTAATTACCCAATTAACATTTCTAAAACATCAATTAGCCTAATTAATCATGCACTTTAACATCAAATAGTGTCCAACACAATTCAATCAAAATCAAACCCAATACATGCTTCAAGTGTCTCGGCAATTATGGTTTTTATAATTCGATTCGGTTTCAATCCAATTGAATCCAAAATCATCATTTACCAAATCAATTCAACTCATCCAATGAATTAAAATAAAAAAACACCATGAATTTTGTATCACTTAAGATTCGGCCAAGCCTTAAGAATTTGGGGAAATTTGTCCAATTCAAAATTCAATCCAATTTAACCTCAAATTTACCCAATTGTTTTAAGTCATCCAATGATCAAACAAACAAAATTACCAAAACATTAGGGTTTATCCATTTTCGGCCAAGCCTTGAAAATTGGGGAAAACTTGATCCAATCAAATTTCGTGAAATTGATCATGCACAACTTCAATTAATCAACATCCAAGCATACTTAATCAATCAATTTAACCAAATCATGCTCAAATTGATTTTTCCCAATTTTAAACCCTAAAAATTTCATGCTTGATATAAGCTCTGATACCATTGTTGGTTTCTAATTAGGTCCCAAGAATCATCAAATCAAGCACAAAAAAATGCATGTGAATACACAAAGGAGAATGGCGGAAACATACTCACAATGAACAGATCTTGCGACGCGAAGAACACAAGCCTTCAAACTCCCTCAAAGGTCACGGCAGCAGCTCCCATTAGCAGTGGACTGCACGGTGGTGGGTGGTGTGGCTCCTCCAAGATTCGGCCATTGATGACCTCCATTGAAGCTTCAAGCTTCAAGCTCCAAAAATGATTCCATGCTCATGTGTTCACTGCCCTATCACCATAGGAAGACTTAAGTGTGTGCTAGCACTTTGTATTTTGCAACAAAATACTCTCTTGCTTCTCTTTATTTTCGGCAGGATCAAAAAAATGGAAGAGGAAGAAGATGGCTCCAAGCCGTGAGAGAAGAGGAGGGAAAAAGATGAAACCGTGAGGTGAGAGAGAGAAAAAAAAATAAAAAATATTTTTATATATATTTGATTTTCCAAAATCAAATACCAAAAACACTTTTCCATTTTCCAAAAAAGTCAAAAAGAAAAAGCAATTAATGCTTTTCAACTACCACATCAATCACTCAAATCAATCAATCAAATTGTCACATCACTCAAAGTGACATGTGATTTAACGCTTGATGTGACAAGCGATTTGACGCTTGATGTGACTTGCGTGCCGCACTCGAATTCGAAATGCGATTGCGCTCGCAAAAATTCTCGGGCTCGGGTTCACTAATTCCAAACTAACGAATTTTCCGTTGCGACGCAATTAAACGATTACGCCTAGCGAAATCACTATTCACGTCGCTAACAAATTAATTCTAAATTAACTCGTTCGTCCGAATTAAAAATATAATTTTAATTCCGCTTCGAAATCCAATTTCGCATAATATATCGAATATATTTTTTTATCAATTAATTCCAAATTAATCGTTCTCTCTCTTTAATTAATATTTTATCCCAAATAAAATATCTCCGTAATTAATCCCAGATTAATTTTCTCTCTCATCTAATTAATCCCAGATTAATAAAGTGCGAGTCATACATCAGCGGTGAATCTTCGGGAAGCGACCCATGAGATCCCCAGATATGTTGGCAGTAAATACGGTCGTCGGACTTTCCGAACACGTAAGTACTTCGTACTACGTTTATACCGATTTACTAGACAAGGTTGGCTTCTAGCAAAGCGTCATGCCTACCCAATTCTCCCGAAATAGCCTTATAGGAATATGTGATCTATATCAAGCGTAGTATACCGTAGTATTGTGTATTTCGATCCAACATCGGATGATCACGTGCTAGGCCTGGGGCTGGAATTGTGTCTGCCCAGTACGAAGCACATATCAGATGTCTGGTAACTAGTCTCTATAATCGGATATACATGACCTAGTCATAATATCCCGATAGCTCAAGCATTTAAGAGAACAAGTTACGTATCCTATGTGACCATCATCTCCACTATGACTGGAGTGATACTTCCATCTGGACATCACACCCAACACACTACGATTCTCAATATATCCAGCATTGGCGTACACAGAACCTGTTAAAGCTCTGGACGACCTCAACCAAAGTATATTGACTGTCGCAAGTATTAGCGGTGCAAGTCTCACGTTAAGACCAAATACACCTACCCTGATTTCGGACTTCCATAGACACATAGTCATACTACCAATGGAATTCCGAGGGGGTCTATCCAGAGCGAAGCTGTTTCCCGTACCAGCGGTAAAACACAACCTCCTATTACACTTGCATGAGTATCCTATACCCAAATATATGAGAACTATGTCGTTGTGCCCTCACAAACGCGTACAAGTGTAATACTAGTTTTTTGCGCATTTATCGATGTCCAATCTCGACAATGCTCTGACTAGGGATATTTAAAGATTTATCCTTCGTGGATTGATACTGTCTCATATCGTTCTCCGTCCAGGAACAAATCACAAGGACCTCCTATCATTTATATATCTTGGTGATCTAATCACAAATGATAAGAGTGCAATCTCCTTTGTCACATAGTTAATTTGTACAACAACACCATGATCTGTACAAATAGTGACACTATGGGTCATAATTGTCCAACAAAGGCCCACATCAGTATCAGTTCAGGGTTGAGGCCCACACATCATCAGTGTCAGTCTGGCGGCGAGGCCCACATCAGCATCAGCCTGGGGGCGAGGCCCACATTAGTATCAGTTTTGAGGGCGAGGCCTACATCAGTACCAGTTTAGGGTCGAGACCCACTACATCATCAATTTGAGGGCGAGGCCCACATTGTCAGCAGTATTGGGATGCGTCCCAGGGTTGAGGCCCCTATTTTCAGTTGCAGTTCCGGGATGCGTCCCAGGGTCGAGGGCCCACTGCATCATTAGTTGTAGTTTCGGGATACGTCCAAGGGTCGATGACCCACTACATCATTAGTTTAAGGGCGAGACCCACATTGTCAGCGGTATTAGGATGCGTCCCAGGGTTGAGGCGCCCCCGTTTTCGGTTACAGTTCCGGGATGCGTCCCAGGGTCGAGGGCCCACAACATCATCAGCACAGTTTGAGAATGAACAAATCCAGGAATGGCACTCCGACAATGGAGCATAGTTCAAGAATGAACAAGCCGGGAATGGCACTCCGAGAATGGAACAAGGTTCAGGAATGAACAAAGCCAAGAATAGCACTCCGAGAATGGAGCACGGTTCGGGAATGAACAAGTCGGGAATGGCACTCCGAGAATGGAGCAAGGTTCGGGAATGGACGACATCATAGTAACGGTTCGGGAATGAACTACCTCACAGTAACGGTTCGGGAATGGACCACCTCACAGTATGGTTCGAGAATGAACCATCACATTATCAGTAGCAGTCTTACCGGGTATGGCACTCTGGGGGCGAGGCCCACATCATTATCAGTATCAAGTCTGGCCGGGTATAGCACTCTGGAGGCGAGGCCCACATCATTATCAGTATCAGTCTTGCCAGGTATGGCACTCTAGGGGCGAGGCCCACATTATTACCAGTATCAGTTTTGCCGGGTATGGCACTCCAGGTATGGAGACATCAGCATCAATCTTGCCGGGTATGGCACTCCGGGTATGGAGACATCAGCATCAATTTTACCGAGTATGGCACTCCGGGTATGGAGATATTACTGCGACACTATAGATATGGAGACGCAACCGCGACACCTCGGGTATGGGGTTTAGCATGCCAGGTACGGAACTCTGGGTATGGAGATATCACAGTGACGCCTCGGGTATGGGGTTTAGCATGCCAGGTACGACACTCCGGGTATGGAGATATCACAGCGACACCTCGGGTATGGGGTTTAGCTTGCCAAGTACGACACTTCGGGTATGGAGATATCACTGCGACACTCTAGGTATGGAGACGCAACCGCGACACCTCGGGTATGGGGTTTAGCATGCCAGGTACGGCACTTCGGGTATGGAGATATCAATGCGACACTCTAGGTATGAAGATGCAACCGCGACACCTCGGGTATGGGATTTAGCTTGCCAGGTACGGCACTCCGGGTATGGAGATATCACTGCGACACCCTAGGTATGGGGTTTAGCACGCCAGGTACGGCATGTGGACTATCGTGGACTATTGTGGAATATTGTGGACTACCGCGACACCCTAGGTACGGGGTTTAGCACGCCAGGTACGGCATGTGGACTATCGTGGACTATTGTGGACTATTGTGGACTACCGCGACACCCTATGTATGGGGTTTAGCACGCCAGGTATGACATGTGGACTATCGTGGACTATTATGGACTACCGCGACACCCTAGGTACGGGGTTTAGCACGCCAGGTACGGCATGTTGACTATCATGGATTATCATAGACTATGTGGACTATGTGGACTACCGTGGAGTATTGTGGACTAGTGTGGACTATTGTGGACTACCGCGACACCCTAGGTACGGGGTTTAGCACGCCAGGAATGGCACATCATCAATTTAGTTCAGAACAACAGGCAAGCCAAGTGGCAGCTGGCGAGCCAGGTAAGTGAAAATGCATTGCACGTACTTTGATAGGATTGTCATTGTCACACACTGCACAAGTCCAATCAAAGTGGGGGCGACTGTAGGCACTGCATTTTTGCATATAAGTCCCGATGATGATTCTCGTATGGAGACACTACCTCTTTTTATTGTGGAAGTCGCGGGAAACGGACGTTGGAAGGGAAGAGTCAAGAATTGACACATTGTTGGATTTAATTCGCTGGAGTAGCTGCGGGTTCGCTTGTTGGACCTTCGTTTTAAAACACATCATTTGCCCAAAACACCCAAGCCCACACATCACTAAACCAAACACCCAAACCCACCAAATGGACCAAGCCCACACGCCTAAATCACCCTAAGCCACACGCCCATAGCCACCTTCCAAATTAACAAAAACACATATTAAACACATGCATAAATCAAGCCAAATCCCCTTCCAAAATTAAGGAAATCCCATCAAATACTTTCCTAATCCACTTAAATTACATTCCCTGATTAAAAGATAAAAATCAAATCATATCCATAACTAAAAAAGAATAAATCAAATTAAATCAAATCAAATCACTTCCCTAATTAAAAGATTTTTCCTTATCACATACTAATTAAAAATATCTCCCATTAATTCCCAAATCCTTTCCTTCTCAAACAAGGATAGCCCACATCCCTTTGCCTATAAAAAGAACCCTTCACCAACAAATTATAACCCTGGCTCATACACACAAAAATACCCATGCACTACACACAAAAATTGTCTCTCATCTCACGCAGCCAACTGACGCACGCCCACTCAATAGCCCTCAACACGTAACATTCACTCAATTAGCCTTCATAGCCATCAACACGTAACCTTCCCTCAACCAGCCGCCTAGCCACATAATCCACACGACCACATACCACCTTTACGCATAGCCAATTCACACCTAGCCACATAAAGAAACCTCACGTTCAGCCCTCACGCCACCTGCCCACTCACCAGCCCCCATCCCTCACACTAAACCCACGTGAAACAAGCCTTTCAACCCTCATCACCGACAATAATATAGCCCACAAAGCCAAGCAATCGACAGCACATACTCACAAGCTCCTCACTTCATAGCACACACTCACAAACACGTCACTCCCACAAACACATAGCTGCCCCACTCATTCACATTCACTCACAGCACACACTCACAAGCCCCATAACTCCACGCCAAAACCCTTCACGCATACTGCTCCAGCTCACCCCAAAACCACATTTAACAAACCCTCCCTAAACTGCCAGTTAATTACCGTGAAAACTACCCAAAAGAGTCCCCGAAACTGCCCCAAAACAGTTTGAAAAATGCAGCCCAAACCATTCCAAATAACCCACAAAATAGTCCCTAAATTGCCTTAAAACAGCGACCAGAAAATACAACAAAAACAGCAACGAAACGGAGTGAAAATAGTAGCCCAAACAGCAAAACAGTGAGGAAAAATGTTGGATTAGTGAACCAGAAAAGTTGCGGAACATCAACCCTTCCGACAGACGTGTAACGCGCTTTCGAGAAACGACAAAAGAGGTTAGACCTGAGGGCACCCTTTTTACTTATTATCTTTCGTTTCTTTTATTTATTTTAATATATTATCGCATGAGAGTCGTTTGTTGAGGCATGATGTGAATTTCGGACGAACAGAGTGCGTTTTCTCTTTTGTGGTATATCGGATGGAAACCCGGACGTAAATTTCGTAGCTGAATCCGAATGAAAGGTAGTGCGGTTTGCACTCGGGATACAACGCCACGTACTACTTGAGAGACACTCGTATTTCTTTTCATCCAACCATGTATTTGAGCATGATTAGGTTGCCAGTACGTTATTTATTTTTGTAAGCATGGTTTAGTCTAGTATGTTATTTATCTTTAAGCTTGATTTAGTTGTTTATTTTTAAGCACGATTAGTTATTCATTTTGTATTTGGAATTTGTATTAGGTTTATGTTGTTGTTTGCTTTTCACATTATATAATTGAAATATGTTCATGAGATTGCCGTGTGTTGTCGTGTGTTATGATGACTTACTTTCCAAGCATGCAAACTTAGACATAGGATTTATCTTCATGAACATGAACTAGATATAGGTTGTTCTTGAACATGTTGCGTAGATTGATGAGTGGTATTTATATCACTATTTCCCACTCAATTAACTTAATATTTTGTATAGTTTAGCGAGTTTTGTAAACGTTTTGATGTATTTGGTGTTATTTTGCAGATAAATAAAGTTTGGAAAGCATTGGAGGCAATTTGGGGCAAAAACGGACAAAAATGCGTCAACTGGAATATTTTGGTCTTAAGTGCGTCGCGTCGCGACGTCTAAAATGCGCCGAACAGTGCTAACGTGCGCCGGGTCCACAAAATGCGCCGTGCCATGTGTCACCATCACAGTCGATCTGCTAACATACGCCGTGCCACGTGTCAGCATCCTACGGTGCTGACAGTCACCATCGCCACGTGTGCCACGTGTCACTCCAGGTCATCTCCATGTCATCAGCCACGTCAGCAAGTCAACAAGTCAACATTGCCACCTCACCGCCACGTCATCATCAGCCAATCAGAAGCTGCCACGTGTCGCAATTCTATGGTGCCGACAGTCTCTTCCCACGTGTCGCCACGTCACCGCCACCTCACCGCCATGTCAGCGCCGCCAGCATCAATTATTGGATATCCTATCCTTATCTGACACGTGGCGGATAAGAATCTCATCGACCAATCAGAAGCCGCCACGTGTCCCAATAATTGAGTTCCAACCACTACGCCACGTGTCACCTTATCACCTTATCCGGAATCTGCAACCGACGAACCACAGCGTGCCACGTCGACGAATCTAGCATCGTGACGCGAGCTGGGCGTCGCGACGCTGGACCCTTACCCGCGCCTATAAATTGAGCTCGAGATTTCAGAATTCAGTGCACCACTCTCTCTCTTATAATCTTTCTAAAGAGAGAGTTTCTCTCTCTACTTTCTTTAATTTTTAGTTTTTAGTTTTTAGTTTTGTAATTAATTTTAATTACGTTTTGTTAATATAGTAATTTAATTTTTACTTTTTACTTTTTACTTTTTACAGTTTTTATTTACCATGAGGAGGTAACTCCCCCAGCTAAGGTGAAAGGTAATTCTTTTACTGTTACTATTTAGATTAATCTCTTAAAAATAATATATTCACTATTTAAAATATTGACTTAAAAAGGATACCGCCAGATTGGTCGGTTGGTAATTCATTTTAATCTGATTTAAACCTGACTAATAAAGGATACCGCCAGATTGGTCGGTTGGTAATTTAATTTTGGTTCCGCCTTTATGGCTGCTTGGACTTAATTTGACTTAATCAGGTTACCGCCTATATGGCTGGTTGGAAAAAGAATCACAAGTTTATATATTTTTTATGGGAGATATCTAAATTAGTAGTAGTAAAAGTAATTCCTTTTACCTTAGCATTTTATTTTATTGTAATTTACTTTTTAGTATTTACTTTACCGCATTTTTACTTTATGTCTTTTATTTTCAAGTTTTTACTAGCCCTAGTTATGTGTTGTAACTAAATTAGTTATCTGGGGTTGTGATGAAATCAATATCACCGTTTTATAAGGGTTAGATTATAGCTTGGGTAATATAAAGATTTATTTATTGAGTCTTAAAATTAATGCTTTTTCATTAACTGGCCATTAATAAAATTGATATGGTAAATCTAAAATTAACTAGACATAGTGATTTTAGGTTTCAGCCTCAGACTCAATAGCCCACGATCTTCCTTGAGGATAGATAACCCTTTAATAGATTTCCTTACAGGATAGGAAATACCTGTCGGGCGGGGGTAGCCATAATTGGGACTTAAACTTAATGAATCCAGATAATTTGGTTGACATAGACATATGGTTCAATTGGGTTAAACTGGGTATTTGTGTCTGACCATCGACAGAGGCTTACACATAATTTAGTGTTCCAGGTTAATAAATCAATATATTACCCAACTTTAAGATAATCACTTAATCTTTAAATGATATTGGAAGAAATCACAACCCTAGATAGTTTTTAATATTGAATTTTCTTAAAACCTATTTTTCGACAATTTTATTTACTTGTTTTAAAATTTAGAATCGTCACCATTTCAAATCAATCAATCAACTTGTTAGATATTAGTAATCATTTAACCTCATAAAATTAATAGATTAGATATTAAGTCCTCGTGGGATCGATATTTTTATACTACTTGAACGATACGTGCGCTTGCGTTATACGTGTGTGTTTACGCCGGTCAAGTTTTGGCGCCGTTGCCGGGGACTTATTTATCTTTTACTATTAGTTTAGAGGTTAGATACTGTTACTTGTATCTAATTTTTTTTTTACTTATGTTTTTTATTTTCTTGTGTTTCAGGTTCTCAGAAACTACATGAGACGAACCGGAAGCTTTGAACTTCGACCACTTGACCCATAAATTGAAAGAACCATCAGACAGTTGAGAAGGGAAAGGCGAGAAGGCCAATAAGCTTTTGTCAACATGGAACCTGAACCTTTGAACATTGCACCACCAATTCCCATTCGAGACAGAACCATTCCGATGGTTGACAAACTCATTTCCTGTATTGTACTTCCTCCCTTACCAGCAAATGCGTGTGACATCAAAACATGCATTCAGATGATTCAGCAGTCAGTTCAATTTGGGGGGAATGCAACTGAAGATCCTAATTCCCACATCAGCAACTTCCTGGAAGTTTGCGGCACTTTTAATTACAACCGAGAAGCTGAAGAAGCAATGAGACTGCGTGTTTTTCCATATTCCCTGAAGGACAGAGCTAAAGCTTGGCTACATTCACTACCAGCAGGTTCCATCATAACTTGGAACACTTTAGCCACCAAATTTCTTGCAAAGTACTTTCCACCAGCCAGAACCGGAAAACTGAGGAATGACATCACATCCTTTGTACAACAAGATTCAGAATCCCTCTGCGAAGCTTGGGAAAGGTATAAAGATTTACTCCGGAAATGTCCTCACCATGAGATTCCAAAATGGCTTCAAGTCCAAACATTCTATAATGGACTTTCTGGAATAATGAGAACCACAATCGATGCTGCTGCTGGAGGAGCCTTGATGGCAAAAGGAGAAGATCAAGCCTGGGACCTAATCGAAGAAATGGCCAACACAATTCCTTGTGGCCAACAGAAAGGAGCATGATCCAAAGAATTACAGGAATTTATGAAGTTGGAGCAAACACAACAGTGAATACCAGGCTGGATCAGATATGCAAATGTCTAGAAACACTTAGCACGCAAGTTGTGAACATCACTGGATCCACAAGTTCACCATATGGAGGAGCACCAGAACCAAACCAACATGAAGAGACGGGTGAATTATGTCAACAATTTCAACAGATAGGGGAACAATCCATATTCCAACACCTACAACCCAGGGTGGAGGAATCATCCTAATTTATCATGGAGCAACAATTCAGGCCAACAGCAGAACTATCCACCACTTGAATTCCAGCAACAGAACAAAGGCCAGGAGCATGAAAAAGAACCAGAAATGAAAGAATGGTTTGCAGAGATGTTCAAAAAGCAAGAAGAAGCAAAATACGATGCTATGTCTCAATCCCAAGCAACATTAATTCAAAGTCAATCTGCTTCTATTAAAGCACTGGAGAATCAAATGGGACAACTGGCAAATGCTCAGAGTTACAGACCGCCAGGTACCCTTCCTAGCAACACAGAGCCAAATCCAAGAAACATGGGGAAGGAACAATGTCATGCCATCATGTTAAAGAGCGGTACTGAAATCAACAAAGATGTTGGAGTCAATTCAACTGCTGAGGAAGTTCCAAAAGAAACAAAGCAACAAATAGAGGAAAAAGAAGCAAAGGAAAAAGAACAGATCACTCCACCTCCACATTTTCCTCAACGTCTTCAGAAGAATAATTGGACAAGAAATTTTCCGGTTCCTGGAATCTTCAAAAAGCTGCATATCAACATTCCATTTGCAGAAGCGTTGGAACAAATGCCCACCTATGCCAAATTCATGAAAGATATTCTTTCACAAAAACGAAGATTGGGACATTACAAGACAGTGGCATTAACAGAAGATGCAGTGCTATCATTCAGAGGAAACTCCCCCGAAGTTGAAAGATCCTGGCAGATTCATGTTCCTTGCGTCATAGGAGAACATAACTTTGGTAAGGCTTTGTGTGATTTAGGTGCTAGTGTTAACTTGATGCCTTTTTCTATTTTCAGGAAACTGCAGATTGGAGAAACAATGCCAACTTCAGTCTCACTACAACTTGCTGATAAAACGCTCGTATTTCCGAGAGGTGTAGTTGATGATGTGCTGGTCAAGGTTGACAAATTCATTTTCCCAGTAGATTTTATTGTCCTTGATATGGAGGAAGACGCAGACGTGCCAATCATCCTTGGGAGACCATTCTTGGCTACAGGTCGAACCATTATTGATGTACAAAAAGGAGAACTAACCATGAGGGTACAAGACCAAGAAGTAACATTCAATGTTTTCAAAGCCATGAATTCCCAGATGATGAAAAGAATCAGGAATGTTTCAAACTAGATATGATACACAGTACCATTCAGAACTCTGATGAAAGACAAAGTTCTACTGACAAACTTAAACATGTCAATTGCCTGTGGAGCCTAAAGATAAAGCATATTTTGCACTGAAAGAGCCAATTCTTGCACTACAAGCAACAGAAAGAAAAA